>OZ024837.1:12701629-12969129 GCA_964016985.1 Anodontia alba
AAGCTTAGTTTTAGAATTTAGAATTTGTACTACTGCAAATATTAAGGTATAATATAGTAATTTAATTCAGTACTTACGTACTGACGTTAACACAACAGTATCAACATCAGCACTTAGGAACTGATTCTGAGCAGATGATATCCTAGGGAACGAAGGAAACATCCACTGGCAGAGATACCGACACAGTGGTTTGCAATAAAAGCGTAACTATACCAAGTTTAAGGCTTTCTTTTATTAAAACGTCATCAGTGTATCTAAACCTCAAAAGCGTGAAACCGAAACAGTTGGTTAGCAAAACGCGGCAAGCGAAGCACATCCGTCTCCGAGCACACATCAACCGACGTAGATCAAGAGACAGGGAGCAAACAATTCGAGGAAATGAGGAACTTGGTCTACAATATTGAATCGTGAAAGGACGATTTGCATAAAACTATATTAACTGAATTATTATCTGATTACGTTAGCAGCTTGAAGTGAAATTCTGAACTTAATCCCAAACCGCGAACCGATTCTTGAACTGATTAATCCTGCTCCGTAGACTAAATCACGAAATTTAGAATCTTGTAGTGTTTCCTTAATCATGGGCTGAACTCTGATTTTGTTCAGTTTGAATCCTAATTTCAACTATGCATCGTGACCTGAAACTTGAACTGGCCTATATTGAAATCAGGAACTAAATTTTGAACCTTTGATTTAGTTCTGAGTCAATAAAAATTATCGGAAATCGTTACGTTCAATTTTTTTCAAAGTTCATATATCGAGCACGGGTTTTCAAAACATTATCAAGCTATGCTTATAAAAATATAAGCGTTGGCAAAAATGGATTTTACGGATGCACCATTTACGGATGAATTATCACTATAAATTTTATAACAATACTTTTCGCTTATGCATATACCTGTAACTATACTTATACCTATATACGAAAGTAATTCAAGAATTATAGCAATTGCCAAAAAAGACAGAACATGTAGCATAAACACCAGTTTTAACTGCGTACGCGGAAACCTTTAACATGTTAACATGCTGAATACTGAACCAGACGCCGAATAATACCCTAGCCATTTTAGAATAATACGCTGAATACTGAACCAGACGTAGCATATTACCCTGGACATTTTTAAACAATGAGCTGAATCGTGAACCAGACTCCGAATAATACCCGGGACATTTTTATTAATACGCTGAATACTGAATCATACGCTGAAAAATAGACTGGACATTTTTTAATAGTATGCAGAATCCTGAAACAGACACCGAATAATACCCTGGACCTTTTTTTATAATACGCTGAAGACTAAACCAGACTCTGAATAATAACCTGGCCATTTTTAATAACACGCTGAATCCTGAACCAGACGCTGCTGGTCGTATTTTGAACAATACCCTGAATACTGAATCATACGCTGAATAATACCCTGGCCTTTTTTGAATAATACCCTGAATCCTGAACCAGACGCTGCAGGCTGTATTTTGAATAATACCCTGGATAATGACCCAGACGCAGCAGGTCGTATTTTGAATAATACGCTGAATCCTGAACCAGACGCTGCAGGTCGTGTTTTCAATAACACTGTGAATCCTGAACCATACGCTGAATAATACCCTGGCCTCTTTATAATAATACCCTGAATGATAAACCAGACGATGCAGTTCGTATTTTGAATAATACGCTGAATCCTGAACCAGACGCTGCAGGTCGTATTTTGAATAATACCCTGAATAATGAACCATACGCTGCAGCTCGTATTTTGAATAATACGCTGAATCCTGAACCAGACGCTGCAGCTCGTATTTTGAATAATACGCTGTATCCTGAACCAGACGCTGCACGTCGTGTTTTGAATAATACCCTGAATAATAAACCAGACGCTGCAGCTCGTATTTTGAATAATACGCTGAATCCTGAACCAGACGCTGCAGCTCGTATTTTGAATCAAACTCTGATTCCCGAACCAGACGCTGCAGCTCGTATTTTGAATAATACGCTGAATCCTGAACCAGACGCTGCAGCTCGTATTTTGAATAATACGCTTAATCCTGAACCAGACGCTGCAGGTCGTATTTTGAAAAATACCCTCAATAATGAAACAGACGCTGCAGCTCGCATTTTGAATAATACGCTGAATCCTGAACCAGACGCTGCAGCTCGCATTTTGAATAATACGCTGAATACTGAACCAGACGCTGCAGCTCGTATTTTGAAAAATACCCTCAATAATGAAACAGACGCTGCAGCTCGCATTTTGAATAATACGCTGAATCCTGAACCAGACGCTGCAGGTCGTATTTTGAAAAATACCCTCAATAATGAAACAGACGCTGCAGCTCGCATTTTGAATAATACGCTGAATCCTGAACCAGACGCTGCAGCTCGTATTTTGAATAATACGCTGAATCCTGAACCAGACGCTGCAGGTCGTATTTTGAAAAATACCCTCAATAATGAAACAGACGCTGCAGCTCGCATTTTGAATAATACGCTGAATCCTGAACCAGACGCTGTAGCTCGCATTTTGAATAATACGCTGAATCCTGAACCAGACGCTGCAGGTTGTATTTTGAATAATACGCTGAATCCTGAACCAGACGCTGCAGCTCGTATTTTGAAAAATACCCTCAATTATGAAACAGACGCTGCAGCTCGCATTTTGAATAATACGCTGAATCCTGAACCAGACGCTGCAGCTCGTATTTTGAATAATACGCTGAATCCTGAACCAGACGCTGCAGCTCGTATTTTGAATAATACGCTGAATCCTGAACCAGACGCTGCAGCTCGTATTTTGAAAAATACCCTCAATAATGAAACAGACGCTGCAGCTCGCATTTTGAATAACACGCTGAATCCTGAACCAGACGCTGCAGGTCGTATTTTGAATAATACGCTGAATCCTGAACCAGACGCTGCAGCTCGTATTTTGAAAAATACCCTCAATAATGAAACAGACGCTGCAGCTCGCATTTTGAATAATACGCTGAATCCTGAACCAGACGCTGCAGGTCGTATTTTGAAAAATACCCTCAATAATGAAACAGATGCTGCAGCTCGCATTTTGAATAATACGCTGAATCCTGAACCAGACGCTGCAGCTCGTATTTTGAATAATACGCTGAATCCTGAACCAGACGCTGCAGGTCGTATTTTGAATAATACGCTGAATCCTGAACCAGACGCTGCAGGTCGTGTTTTGAAAAATACCCTGAATAATGAACCAGACGCTGCAGCTCGTATTTTGAATAATACGCTGAATCCTGAACCAGACGCTGCAGGTCGTGTTTTGAAAAATACCCTGAATAATGAACCAGACGCTGCAGCTCGTATTTTGAATAATACGCTGAATACTGAACCAGACGCTGCAGCTCGTATTTTGAAAAATACCCTCAATAATGAAACAGACGCTGCAGCTCGCATTTTGAATAATACGCTGAATCCTGAACCAGACGCTGCAGGTCGTATTTTGAATAATACGCTGAATCCTGAACCAGACGCTGCAGGTCGTATTTTGAAAAATACCCTCAATAATGAAACAGACGCTGCAGCTCGCATTTTGAATAATACGCTGAATCCTGAACCAGACGCTGCAGCTCGTATTTTGAATAATACGCTGAATCCTGAACCAGACGCTGCAGGTCGTATTTTGAAAAATACCCTCAATAATGAAACAGACGCTGCAGCTCCCATTTTGAATAATTCGCTGAATCCTTAACCAGACGCTGCAGGTCGTATTTTGAAAAATACCCTCAATAAAGAAACAGACGCTGCAGCTCGCATTTTGAATACTACGCTGAATCCTGAACCAGACGCTGCAGCTCGTATTTTGAATAATACGCTGAATCCTGAACCAGACGCTGCAGGTCGTATTTTGAATAATACGCTGAATCCTGAACCAGACGCTGCAGGTCGTGTTTTGAAAAATACCCTGAATAATGAACCAGACGCTGCAGCTCGTATTTTGAATAATACGCTGAATCCTGATCCAGACGCTGCAGGTCGTATTTTGAAAAATACCCTCAATAATGAAACAGACGCTGCAGCTCGTATTTTGAATAATACGCTGCATCCTGAATCAGACGCTGCAGCTCGTATTTTGAATAATACGCTGAATCCTGAACCAGACGCTGCAGGTCGTATTTTGAAAAATACCCTCAATAATGAAACAGACGCTGCAGATCGTATTTTGAATAATACGCTGAATCCTGAACCAGACGCTGCAGCTCGTATTTTGAATAATACGCTGAATCCTGAACCAGACGCTGCAGGTCGTATTTTGAATAATACGCTGAATCCTGAACCAGACGCTGCAGGTCGTATTTTGAAAAATACCCTCAATAATGAAACAGACGCTGCAGCTCGCATTTTGAATAATACGCTGAATCCTGAACCAGACGCTGCAGGTCGTATTTTGAATTATACGCTGTATTCTGAACCAGACGCTGCAGGTCGTATTTTGAATAATACGCTGAATCCTGAACCAGACGCTGCAGGTCGTGTTTTGAAAAATACCCTGAATAATGAACCAGACGCTTCAGCTCGTATTTTGAATAATACGCTGAATACTGAACCAGACGCTGCAGCTCGTATTTTGAAAAATACCCTCAATAATGAAACAGACGCTGCAGCTCGCATTTTGAATAATACGCTGAATCCTGAACCAGACGCTGCAGCTCGCATTTTGAATAATACGCTGAATCCTGAACCAGACGCTGCAGGTCGTGTTTTGAAAAATACCCTGAATAATGAATCAGACGCTGCAGGTCGTATTTTAAATAATACGCTGAATCCTGAACCAGACGCTACAGCTCGCATTTTGAATAATACGCTGAATCCTGAACCAGACGCTGCAGCTCGTATTTTGAATAATACGCTGAATCCTGAACCAGACGCTGCAGCTCGTATTTTGAATAATACGCTGAATCCTGAACCAGACGCTGCAGCTCGTATTTTGAAAAATACCCTCAATAATGAAACAGACGCTGCAGCTCGCATTTTGAATAATACGCTGAATCCTGAACCAGACGCTGCAGGTCGTATTTTGAATAATACGCTGAATCCTGAACCAGACGCTGCAGGTCGTATTTTGAATAATACGCTGAATCCTGAACCAGACGCTGCAGGTCGTGTTTTGAAAAATACCCTGAATAATGAACCAGACGCTGCAGCTCGTATTTTGAATAATACGCTGAATCCTGAACCAGACGCTGCAGCTCGTATTTTGAAAAATACCCTCAATAATGAAACAGACGCTGCAGCTCGCGTTTTGAATAATACGCTGTATCCTGAACCAGACGCTGCAGCTCGTATTTTGAATAATACGCTGAATCCTGAACCAGACGCTGCAGCTCGTATTTTGAATAATACGCTGAATCCTGAACCAGACGCTGCAGGTCGTATTTTGAATAATACGCTGAATCCTGAACCAGACGCTGCAGGTCGTGTTTTGAAAAATACCCTGAATAATGAACCAGACGCTGCAGCTCGTAATTTGAATCATACGCTGAATCCTGAACCAGACGCTGCAGCTCGTATTTTGAAAAATACCCTCAATAATGAAACAGACGCTGCAGCTCGCATTTTGAATAATACGCTGAATCCTGAACCAGACGCTGCAGCTCGTATTTTGAATAATACGCTGAATCCTGAACCAGACGCTGCAGCTCGTATTTTGAATAATACGCTGAATCCTGAACCAGACGCTGCAGCTCGTATTTTGAAAAATACCCTCAATAATGAAACAGACGCTGCAGCTCGCATTTTGAATAACACGCTGAATCCTGAACCAGACGCTGCAGGTCGTATTTTGAATAATACGCTGAATCCTGAACCAGACGCTGCAGCTCGTATTTTGAAAAATACCCTCAATAATGAAACAGACGCTGCAGCTCGCATTTTGAATAATACGCTGAATCCTGAACCAGACGCTGCAGGTCGTATTTTGTAAAATACCCTCAATAATGAAACAGATGCTGCAGCTCGCATTTTGAATAATACGCTGAATCCTGAACCAGACGCTGCAGCTCGTATTTTGAATAATACGCTGAATCCTGAACCAGACGCTGCAGGTCGTAGTTTGAATAATACGCTGAATCCTGAACCAGACGCTGCAGGTCGTGTTTTGAAAAATACCCTGAATAATGAACCAGACGCTGCAGCTCGTATTTTGAATAATACGCTGAATCCTGAACCAGACGCTGCAGGTCGTGTTTTGAAAAATACCCTGAATAATGAACCAGACGCTGCAGCTCGTATTTTAAATAATACGCTGAATACTGAACCAGACGCTGCAGCTCGTATTTTGAAAAATACCCTCAATAATGAAACAGACGCTGCAGCTCGCATTTTGAATAATACGCTGAATCCTGAACCAAACGCTGCAGGTCGTATTTTGAATAATACGCTGAATCCTGAACCAGACGCTGCAGGTCGTATTTTGAAAAATACCCTCAATAATGAAACAGACGCTGCAGCTCGCATTTTGAATAATACACTGAATCCTGAACCAGACGCTGCAGCTCGTATTTTGAATAATACGCTGAATCCTGAACCAGACGCTGCAGGTCGTATTTTGAAAAATACCCTCAATAATGAAACAGACGCTGCAGCTCGCATTTTGAATAATACGCTGAATCCTGAACCAGACGCTGCAGGTCGTATTTTGAAAAATACCCTCAATTATGAAACAGACGCTGCAGCTCGCATTTTGAATAATACGCTGAATCCTTAACCAGACGCTGAAGCTCGTATTTTGAATAATACGCTGAATCCTGAACCAGACGCTGCAGGTCGTAGTTTGAATAATACGCTGAATCCTGAACCAGACGCTGCAGGTCTTGTTTTGAAAAATACCCTGAATAATGAACCAGACGCTGCAGCTCGTATTTTGAATAATACGCTGAATCCTGAACCAGACGCTGCAGCTCGTATTTTGAAAAATACCCTCAATAATGAAACAAGCGCTGCAGCTCGCATTTTGAATAATACGCTGAATCCTGAACCAGACGCTGCAGCTCGTATTTTGAATAATACGCTGAATCCTGAACCAGACGCTGCAGCTCGTATTTTGAATAATACGCTGAATCCTGAACCAGACGCTGCAGGTCGTATTTTGAAAAATACCCTCAATAATGAAACAGACGCTGCAGCTCGCATTTTGAATAATACGCTGAATCCTGAACCAGACGCTGCAGCTCGTATTTTGAATAATACGCTGAATCCTGAACCAGACGCTGCAGCTCGTATTTTGAATAATACGCTGAATCCTGAACCAGACGCTGCAGGTCGTATTTTGAAAAATACCCTCAATAATGAAACAGACGCTGCAGCTCGCATTTTGAATAATACGCTGAATCCTGAACCAGACGCTGCAGGTCGTATTTTGAATAATACGCTGTATCCTGAACCAGACGCTGCAGCTCGCATTTTGAATAATACGCTGAATCCTGAACCAGACGCTGCAGGTCGTGTTTTGAAAAATACCCTGAATAATGAACCAGACGCTGCAGCTCGTATTTTGAATAATACGCTGAATACTGAACCAGACGCTGCAGCTCGTATTTTGAAAAATACCCTCAATAATGAAACAGACGCTGCAGCTCGCATTTTGAATAATACGCTGAATCCTGAACCAGACGCTGCAGCTCGCATTTTGAATAATACGCTGTATCCTGAACCAGACGCTGCAGGTCGTATTTTGAATAATACGCTGAATCCTGAACCAGACGCTGCAGGTCGTGTTTTGAAAAATACCCTGAATAATGAACCAGACGCTGCAGCTCGTATTTTGAATAATACGCTGAATACTGAACCAGACGCTGCAGCTCGTATTTTGAAAAATACCCTCAATAATGAAACAGACGCTGCAGCTCGCATTTTGAATAATACGCTGAATCCTGAACCAGACGCTGCAGCTCGCATTTTGAATAATACGCTGAATCCTGAACCAGACGCTGCAGGTCGTGTTTTGAAAAATACCCTGAATAATGAACCAGACGCTGCAGGTCGTATTTTGAATAATACGCTGAATCCTGAACCAGACGCTGCAGCTCGCATTTTGAATAATACGCTGAATCCTGAACCAGACGCTGCAGCTCGTATTTTGAATAATACGCTGAATCCTGAACCAGACGCTGCAGCTCGTATTTTGAATAATACGCTGAATCCTGAACCAGACGCTGCAGCTCGCATTTTGAATAATACGCTGAATCCTGAACCAGACGCTGCAGCTCGTATTTTGAATAATACGCTGAATCCTGAACCAGACGCTGCAGCTCGTATTTTGAATAATATCCTGAATACTGAACCATACGCTGAATCCTGAACCGTGAAGTACATGACCCCATTGGGTTGACTGGGCCGTAAAACCTCAACACAAACAAACAAGCTATTCGTGGACGTTTCGTCCTGGATTCCTACTCATGATTGTGGGCTTTACTTGGTACCGCAATCCAGGGCATTTTATTTACGAAGTGATTAGCACTTCTAAACGCAGCACAAACTATGTCTTGCTCCGAACATGTTGCGAATCGAACTGTTTAATGATGGGATTTTTATTCTGTAAGTTAATTAACCATGATTTCATGACCTTGCTTCTTCTCTGTACTCATATTGGTTTTAGCTTGAGACTCAAATTTTAGCTCACACACACACACACACACACACGCACGCACGCACGCCATATTAAAATGTTTTTATTGTTTTTTCCAAAAAAAAAAAAAAAAAACAACAGAATTTGACATTTCCTGCAAATTGTCTCCATTGGAGACAATTTGCATGAAATGTCAAATCCTGCTTTCTGGGGAAAATAAAAAAAGAATATCACCCATTTGTCGTCTGCTGAATTAGCCAAGAGGGTGGTAAAAGGTTAATGTTATTCTGGTTTTCATTTCGAATGTCCATGATATTGAAAGTGTACTTTTCCCAAATGCGAAACATGCGAATTCAGACCAGCTTACGATGTCTGGTCAGGATCGTCGTCATTCGGGATGCTCAACGGTTCCACAAGAATGTATAGGCTGGTATGGAAAACATTTATTAGACTGCTCGAATCCGCATACTGAACTAAATTATTTCTAGTCGCTTGCGAGAAAGTGTTGATGTGCTCATGCTGGGCAGCAAATGTATTTTGAGAGTCTGCCTTCCAGCAATGTGCGAACAGTAAATATCTGGATCAGTCAGCCCAGCCGCACAATCTGATGCGGGCATTTGTTATATATCGCTATATATTCTATTGATTCTAATGATTCTTAAAGCGGACAGTGAATGCCCAGATCAGACTGCGCAGCTGCGCAGTCTGGTCTGGGCCTTCGCTGTCCGCATATGCCCCGAGGGCATATGACACAGCTCATTTAATGGTTTGACAAGTCTAACTAAAATTCTAAAGAGATGTCATTGTATTTAACCACAAAGAAAAATATGTGTAAACCTATTGCTGATTTGAAATTAATTAAACGTGCATTTGCATTCAGGTATTGGAATTTCCGACTTGCATCAATCTACACAAATTATACAACTTTTAACCCTTTGACCCTCAGTTTCTCAAGTGCACTCGTCCGTATTTGAATTTGGGCAATGTCCACTGTTGCATCTGTCTGCATCTCAAATTCTCCTATAATGTATAGTGAAAACCGGGGTATACGAGTGTAGGTATTCATTATTAGAAAACTCACCAGAAAATTCACGAGATTTTCTGATTTTAAAGATTATTTTTAATATTTTTATCAGCCATTTGGTACTGTATAAATCTATATTAGTTGGCATATTGGCAAATATTTCGAAATTTCCCCCATTTTAATACAGTAAAAACACTATGGCTAAAAAAGGAACATATTTCGCACTGTGATTTACATGTATACACCTCATCAAGTTAAGAGGGTGGAGAGTGCAAAACGGTCACACGGAAATGTGCTGTGTGTTGTAAGTAGGCTGGTCAAAAGGGCAGACAACGAGTAAAGGAGCCGAAATGTGAGAAAACGTACAATCTGACATGTGCGCCAAACGAAAACTTGAATCAGTCTGCGTATCCGCGCAGTCTTATCAGAGTCTTCGTTGTCCGCACGAAGAAATTTTGCATTCTTGGCTATCCAAAATGCGCTAAGTGAAGATTCTGATTAGACTGCGCGAAAGCGCAGGCTAATCTGAATCTTCGCAGGGCGCACATGTCTTTAGGTACGTTTCTTGTCGTTGCGGCTCAAATATATTTTAATGTCGGACTATTTCGTGTTTACAACTCTTCGGCATTAATTTGACTGACCGCTTACAAAGAACAAGTTCAAAAGGTTACGTTACGTTTGTTTACATTTGTTTTACAACGTCAAAAATACTTTCATGACACGAAAGGTAATGTACCTTACTTTTTCGCCGGCCTCGGTGGCTCAGTTGGATGCGCGTCCGAATGGAGACCAGGAGGTCGCGGGTTCGACCCCGCCGAGGTCGGCAACATTCTTTCGTGGAAATTGATCATGAAATATTTTCTACGGTCATTCTTTCCCTTCTGCTGATTCAAGAAGGGCAGTTGTCAGTTTCTGGCGAAAGAATGTGCACAGTACTGGCTAACCGTTTAGAGGACTATATATAAGCCTGCCTAGTAAACGTATGGTTAGGTAAACTGACCGCGCTCGACATGGCCCCATTGGATTGACTGGGCCGTTAAACCTCAACACAAACAAACAAACAAACCTTACTTTTCACTATGCGAGTCGCTGTAATGATTATATGTATTACTTTAACCCTTAAAGCATAATCACAACTACAGCAGACGACACTTTGACAAATATTTTTCAAAGAAAATGAGACATGACATTTCGAGTGAATCAGCTGCCTAGCAGACGATTCACATGAGATGTCAAGTCTTATTTTCTCTGAAAAATAACAATATCAATTTTAGAATGTCGTCTGCTACAAATTCTCTTATCGCTCTAAGAATAGTAAGTTGGAATTCCCCATTACGAAAACACGCCTATTCAAATATATTGAGAATTTTACCACCAAAAAATGAAAATTTTCAGATGAAAAATTCTGATATTTTTCTTATTTCTGCTCAAAACATAGATTGTGGGTACTCGTTAGAACCGCCTCATCGAGGCGGTTCTAACGAGTACCCACAATCTATGTTTTGAGCAGAAATAAGAAAAATAATGTATACCCCTGTAAACCCCAGTTTTACTATATAAACGTGGGGTTTATGGGGGTCAAATTTATATAGGCGTGTTTTCGTGATGCTTAACAAACAGTTAAGACCCACATCAGGCTGATCTGGGTCTACAATGTTTGCTACTACGTAATTTTGTAATACGTAATCTTACAATAAAAAGAACAAGGTTTAAATGTTTTATAAGAATTATTGTAGAATGGGATTTTTGTTTTACAATATACTTATTATGGTATAAAACTCACTTAGATTACTCTGCACATCCTCTGGCAACACATTTGAAGGTTTCAGTGAAATACAGACAAAAAATACACCCCACTGTTTTCTCCCACACACAGCAGGCGAAAATGACACAACAGTGTCTTTTCCCAGCCCACTGCAAACACACATAGGAGAAGAAAATGATTAGTTCTATCGCAAGTGTTGTAAATGGACTCAAGCCTGCTGACGCAAAGAGGGTATAAGTTTCAAGTCGCAGAGGAATCCAATAAGCGAAACTATGAGTGTTTCGAAACGTAACCCCAAAACACATTTCTCTTAATATGCCATCCATTGTCAGGGATTAGAACAAGCCTGTTCCGCAAAATATTTAAGCCTTGCAATAAACGATAAAATAAATTAATAAAAGGCATCTAAATGATATAAATTCTCAGGTGTCCCTGGCTGGAATAAATGCCTTACAAATTACTCAGAGAAACTAACAAAACTGCACACAAAACTTTCTTACATCGTACTGAGAGAAACTAACAAAATTTTGGTTAATCTAGGTTGGGATTTTCAGGACCAGTTTGGAATCCAAATGACTGCTGCTTAGCGGGTATGTAGGCAATGGCGAAATACCAGCCATAGTGATACAAACGCCATAAAGACCCGTGGGCAGCAGGCCTCTCCGATATGTTTTCATAAAATCCACGTGGATACAGTGTCAGTTTACATTAAAAAGCACGTCTATTGAAATATATTGAAACTTTTACAACCAAAAAAGGAAAATTTTCTGACAAAAAATCTGATATTTTTCATATCTCTTCTCAAAACATAGATTGTGGGTACTCGTTAGAACCGCCTCGGCGAGGCGGTTCTAACGAGTCCCACAATCTATGTTTTTAGTAAAATAAGAAAAATAATGCATACCCCTGTAAACCCTAGTTTTACTATATAAAAGTGGCGTTTAAGGGGGTCAAAATTATACAGGCGTGTTTTCGTGATGATAAGACAGTATCTGTCTCCGTTAATATGCAGCATAAGACAAATAATAGCATCCAATTATACCCAGTATCAAAGATCATATGAACTGTAATATCGGAAACCGTACCCTCGGACATTCGCGCTCAGCGAAGATTCAGATCAGCCTACAAATTCACACAGTCTGATCTGGGCACATTTTGAACAGTCAAGGATGCAAAGTTTCTTCATGTGGACAACGAAGACTCTGATCAGACTGCGTGGAAGCGCAGGCTGATCTAAGACTTTGTTGGACGCACTTGTCAGAAAATAAAATTATTCACGTTGTGGCTACTAAAACGTTATCTAAAACTCAAAGAGTCAAGAATAGAATTTTTGTTTGAGATAATGGTAGTTAAAGATAACAGCAGTTTGTGATAAAAAGAGTTTGAGATAGCAGTAGTTTGAGAGGAAAGTACTTTGAGATAAAAGTAGCTTAGGATCACAGTAGTTTGAGATAAAGGGGTTGAAATATAAGGAACATATTACTAACTAAACTAATATTGGTCTTTATTTAGTTCGACACAATGAGAAGTTAAGATATCAGTGTTTGAGTTAACGAGAGTCAAATGTATATTATTATACAGCTGCTACTAAGAATACTGGTTACACTTGGTAGAGTTTTCACCGTTTCTGTCAAGGAAGATAACTTTTGTGACTTCCTGTTTGCTCTACTGCAAGTGAAGCCCCTTCTGAAAAGGGGGCCATTCTCATGGTAAGGAAAAAATTGCTCTCTCTGGGAGCAAATACTTTCCTTGTAGAGAAGACCATAGGGCTAATTTATCAGGAAAATAATTGCTTTCAGAAGGGGACAAACATTTTGTCAGATTTGTCTCCCCTGAAAGTATAATCAATTTCCCATAATTTTTTCATTTTCCTTACAACTATTTTCTTCTGAAAGAGTTTGCCGCTATCTTTCAGCTCTAACAATACCGGAGGAATTCAGAGATTTCATATAATTGTTTATTGAGGCACCTATGAAGCAACGCCTATCTCTTTTAGTACCTCTGGTAAGCACAGACAACACTTTTTATACCGACACTCGATACAACGGTAAAATTTGTTATAATGAAAATTTGATTGTCGTGTAACTTTCGCTTAAGAGGTAAGAATTAGTCACAAATTATGCAAAATATTTTATTTAGTGTTTAAAAGAAACATATGTTTTGGATATTTGTTAGAATCGCCTCAAGAGGCGATTCTAACAAATATCTAAAACATATGTTATATGAGAAAATAAGAACAAAACAAGACCTTTCTTACATATCAATCTGCTCACAAAGTACTCTGTACAACAGCGAATTCATTTTAATGGCAACGTCTTTGGGAACAAATGCTGTCGTTGTAACGAGGGTTCACTGTAGTTGTCATGGACAAAACTATGAGCGAAGATACCCAGGAATTGCCACAGTGACAAAGCACAACCTTCCCGAGGGACCAAAAGAAGGAGAGATGAAGAACAAATAAGGATAAAACAAACGACGCATAAAGAAAGAAGGACTGCAACAGAGGAACCGCGAAAGGGGATGATAAATCTGTACTTTTTTTCATATACAGTTGGCTCTCGTTATCTCAAACACTGAAATATCAAACCATTGCTTAATTCAAACTAAATTGGTAAATAATGCTTTAGTTTTGCTATACGTTCCTTAAATTTCAACACCTTTTGTGTCAAACTTAAAATTCCAGTCTCTTGGAGTTTGAGATAACGAAAGTCAGCTGTAATTTATGATAGTATCTCCATGTGCATTGTTTGAGGGAGACCATGGCGTACACTAAAGTGCGTACATTAAAGATGGGCTTACACCCCCACTGATCCCAGTCCAAGAAGACTAGTATTCTCGTTACCCGCTTTGACTGGATTAAGCTTGTAAGTGCTTAATTCTCACTGCGACTACCTGTTTCCTCTAGGATTTTGATAGAAGGCTCCATTAATGTTTCCAAATGCTTCTTGTTTCATTCCTTTGTTTTTTTTTCTTTAGAAAGATAATTTCGTGCACATCAACACGCACACACTCTACCCAACCTTAGCATGCCGGGTAAAATTTCTAGTAGACGACATATTGTTGTTGTTTTTGTTTATTTTATTTTATTTATTTTTTTCGGATTTTTACAAGAAAATAGGATGTGACATTTCATGCAAATTGTCTCCAATGGAGACAATTTGCATGAAATGTCAAATCCTGTTTCCTGGAAAAAAAAGATGAAAAGGTATGATTAAATTATCGTCTGCTGAATTAGCCCGCTGAATGCTAAAGCTGAATTCTAGAATCGCTGGCAGAGGAGGAAATACACTTACAAAAAAAATTCTTAAGTTTGCTTGCGTTCAAGGTCAATCCAAAAACATAAATCTTATCTTTTTCGAACAGTCCCAATTTTGTTTTTCCTAACTCAATCCTACAAGATCTGTTCGAATCATGAGTTGGCCATCAATTTCAGGTGACACATATCGGACCAGTTGGATATGTTTCAAAACAAATATAAATATTAAAACCCTGTGTGTAATTCCCACACAATGCGCCTGTCTAAGGATATCTAAAAAGATAATGTGAGAATCAGTAGCATGAAACGTTCTCTGCAATGATACGTGCATAGCGCAGTTAAAACAAGCGAATTTAAAAACAAGCCAAATAATAATAATAAAAATAAAACTTTATCTTACAGAAACTGCCAATCAGTTTAAAATTGTTTTAATTCCATTTACTTCTTCATAAAACAAAAGTCTAAAAGAGCCCGCTATGTTGGTTGTTCTGTTGACATCAGTCTAATGATACTCATTACGAAAACACGCCTATTCAAATATAAAGCAAATTTCACCTCCAAAAACTGAAACTTTTCAGATAAAAAAAATCTGATATTTTTCATATTCCTGCTCAAAACATAGATTGTGTGTACTCGTTAGAACCGCCTTGCCGAGGCGGTTCTAACGAGTACCCACAATCTATGTTCTTGAGCAGAAATAAGAAAAATAATGTATACCCCTGTAAACCCCAGTTTTACTATATAAAAGTGGGGTTTAAGGGGGTCAAAATTAATTTTCGTGATGTGAATTTGATTTTTGTGCTTTAAATACGAGTAGTCTAAACATTGCATTAATCCATACGATAACAAGTGCATGCAATGTTCACACTAGACTGGCTCCAGTCGTTTCTGCACTGTTTTTTTTTTTTTTTTTTTTTTTTTTTTTTATCATTCTTGATTACTTCTGTAGTTGTATTTGTCTCTTTAAGGGACATAACAGATTAAATCATTATAAGTTGTATTAGACTGTATACCTTTGAAAAGAAAAGAGAAAATGATAGAAAAGATAGAGTCTGGAGATAGACTATTTCCACACCCATGTTTCCCTATAATATATAGTGAAACAGGAGTATGTGGGGTCTACTTATCTGGCGTATTTAGTTTTAAATTTTCTAAACCTGGGCCCGGTTGTTCAAAGCGTCGTTAACTTAACGAGCTCGTTAGTGGTCAAAATGTTAATTAATCTGGTAAGTACAATATCTAATTCGCATGTATTTTTGCTGAACAAAATGTGAGTAGCTTTTGCAAATGCAAAAGCTACTCACTTTTTTTTCAGCAAAAATGTTAGCGTATATGTCATATTTAATGATCAAAGTTTTAACGATACGTTAACTAACGACATCGTTAGTTTTGAACAACTGGGCCTAGGCTTTCAATTTGTTGATTACTTTTTAGCAACATTTTGATACTGAAAAAAATGTGTCTTAATTGATTATTTTTTAGCAATATTTTGATACTGCAAAATGTGTCTTAGTTTGTCACTAACCAAACTCTTCCTCAGTCCCCAAAACGTTTTACCTTTCTTGGTAAGGTTAACCTTTCAGATTTTTATTGTCTACTTTGTTTTGTACATATGTTAATATTGTAATGTTGTTATCCAGGGCCATGTGGTAGAGTAGCGACTTCGCTAAGTATGCTATCCTCGCTAAAAGAAGACATTATTATTATTATTATTATTATTATTATTATTTCACCATAATAGTGAAATTCCATAGCTTACATTGCGCTAGATATCGGAGTATCGAGATGTTTTCCTTCCTACTCTCTACCAACCAAACGTAGTGGGTACTCATTAGAAGCGCCTCTATGAGGCGCTCCTAATCAGTACCAACAACGTATGTTTTGTGGAGAAATGGGAAAATATCAATATTGTTGTTTAAAACATTGAACTTTCATTCTTCGCCACAGTGGAAGCATTACACACACACTTAGGCAAATGCTTTCCTTTTAGAATTGACGCCTTTTCAGAAGAGAATCAAAAACAAATGACAGAGTTGTCACCACTTCCCCCCTCCCCCTCCCCCACTCCCCCAGGGGATACAGTTTTTGTGACTTCCTGTTTGCTCTCCAAGTGTAATCATTTCCTTTGATGTTAAACGGTATGTGTATTCTATTCTATTTAAACCAAGAAATGACCTATATAAGCTTAAACAAGGAACATTGATATTGTATATGTTTGTACACATGTAAATGAAAAATAAAATATTGTTTAAACCAAATACAGTAGATACCTATGCGCACTGAGTCGTAAGCATTATATTCAAACACGTGTCTGCGGGAAATAAAATAACAACAAAAAATGCAACCTTGAATGTTGATTCTTAAAACCATTCCAAATTATTAAGTGATAAGGTTTCTATTCCGAGACCTCGTTAATAGCACGTCAGCGGCATGGAAAGACCTAATGTCTTACATATTAAAATACCTCGGACTAAAACCATGTTGCTCATAACGCTGACCACAATATCTTTCGAAAATCGCAAGGCGCAAATTATAAGTAATCACTGGCTTGAGTAATGTGTATAAATCAAACAGTGAAGGTACCGACAATAATAGTTGAAAGCCTCATTTGAGGTAAGGTATGATATCCCATGAAGCCCTGATTACATTCCTGTCTTCCTTTTTTTGAGGGGAGCACGAACAGAGCGTGCCAACCATGTGGCGTTCCTGCATTTTAAGGAGTGATCATACGCTTTCAGGGGAGGGAGCCAACTCTGTCAAAATGTTTTTTTTTTTGTTTTTTTATTTGTTTTTTTTTTTTTTTTTTTTTTTTGTGGTATAATAAAAATTTAGATTAAAAGATTGCCTTTGGAAACAAAGAACACACAAAAGGAATGGAAATCGGAGACTCGGTTTTATTAAGTCTCTGCATATAAATCACCGTAGTTTGCGAGTCTGCATATGCCCAATAGTACCGACTAAGCAGTTTTCGATTCTCAAAGTAATTAGAATGGACTTAATGATCCTAAAAGAAATAATAATCTGCAACACTTGGTGCTATATGAAAGATGTGGATGTATAAAGTATATACAAACTTTACCATACTGTCCTACCATTACTGCTTATATATACATTGCGTTTTTATTGTTATTCATAATCTTGGGCGAAGCAGAATTGTAATTCTTATAACAATTGTTTAAAGAGAAATTATAGCCCAGAGATTTTTGTTCCGTCTCTTTGTTGTTTGTTTGTGTTGAGGTTTACGGCCCAGTCAACCTTGTGGGGTCATGTCGAGCGCGGTCAGTTTACCTAACCACTTTTACTGGGCAGTCTTAGTCCTGTAAGCGGCTAACAAGTCTTGTGCACATTATTTCGCAAGAATCTGACAACTGCCCTTCTTGATTCAGCGGAAGAGAGTGAATGACCGTTGAAAATAACCGTCTCTTTGTATGCGTCTGCGTGTATATACGTTTACCTTATTCCACATTCATTTTCAGTATTAATGTAACACAGTAGCCAGCTTCCAACTGAGATAACCTGGATAGTATCAACTTCTAATATCTAGAGCATTCAATTTATCATTTTTACCAAATCTTCTGGATAATTTTGTGAATATGATACGTTACAGAAGCACAGAGGCGCAATATATTTGTAGTAAACAGAATCATATTAAGAGGAACCGTTACATTTCAAGGGCAGTTAATTGAGTCAAAATTACTTTGCCTCCTGTCTGAAAGATGGTCTATTCTGAAAGGGAAGACTTTACCATTTTTGCCAAATTTTCTGGATAGTTTTATGAACATGATGTATAACATAATCGCAATATGTTTGTAGTAAACAAAAGCAAATTTAGGGAAAATGATACATATTTAGGAGAGGTAACTGTCAAAATTGTTTTGCCTCCGTTTTGAAAGGGATCTACTCTAAAAAGAAAAGCAAATTCTTTCTTTTTAGAGTAGAGCCCTGTTCAGAAGGGGTTTCGAGAAGTCACAAAAGTTGTCTCCCTTGAATAAAATGGCGGAAAATATAACAAGTGTATCCAGTCCCCATAAACTTTATTTATTATTGCGATGTAATCTGCGTCATACAAAAGAGGCACTACTGTGTATGGAAACGTCGACGGCTCAGATCAGCCGTCGCGCGGTGTCTTTGCTTTTCGTCAAGGTCCCACAATACCCACGTTTCATTCAGGGGACAAATGAAGATCCTTATTGCAAATGCAGGCTGATTTATAAATTACTAGACAGTTATTTATTATGACTGCTGATACTTACGCGAACAGTAGTATAGAAATTGTTCTGGAATAGCCATAATCATGCAGCCTACTAATACAAACCTTGTGAATATTTTATAAGGTTTAATGTAAACAAAATGTTTTACTTTTTCATTACCGTATGCAATGATAATAGGTGTCTGCAAACAGCGTAGATCCAGATGAGACGGCTCATAATGAGCCGTCTCATCAGGATCTACGCTGTTTGACATTCAGTCTTTCCACTTTACAAAAAAAAAAAAAAAACAAACAAAAAAAAAAAAAAAAAAAAAAAAAAAAAACTTTTTTCCAATCGATAGTTTGTTTAAAAAAAAGTAGACAAGTGTCGTCTGAAATTTGGCACCGAAAGAGTTAAATGACAATAATACTGTCAGGTTCATACTTTTTACTTTTATCCAATTACATGTAATTGAAATACATTTTTTGCGCTCGATGAATCGAAATCCAATTGTAATCAACTGAATTTCGATTTTAATCGATTATCGGGATATCACTACATGATACAAGCATAAAGTTGCCAGTAGGTGGTCGGATTGGTGACATCAATGTCAGTAGATTGAACGTAACTTCAACTCATATTACTCCGTTCGCGGACATTATTGACAAATAATTATGCGTTGATTTCGTTTTTGTTTGAGTTTGCTTCCAACAACTACCTTTCTTTCAAATCCTATGACATTAGTACTCGAATGTTATTATACGGAAGTTACTAAACATTAGTTTGAAACTATTTTGAGTATTGTTGTTAAACATGATAGCTGTTTGCTTTATCAAATATTTGTAGCAATATACATGTATAATCATATGAGTCACAACAAGCGAAAGAAATGCTGTCGACGGCCAGGGTAGCTCACCTGAATCGCGCTTTACCTCTAAAAACTTTAATCATAAACGTGAACATATTTTTTTCTCAGTCCGTGATCTAGACCTCAAGGTCACTCATGTAGGTCGGGCTGATACAGCATAGAACTTCAGAACAGTATCTAACAACAGGGCAAGTATGAACTTAATCCATCAAGAGGTTTAGGAGGTATAGCCTTTTGAAAACTTTAACCAAAAACTTTAACCGATGCCGACGTCCACGCCATATATATACATATGACTTCGATAGCTCTACCTTACGTTTGTACAGGCGAGCTTAAAAAGATATATCTGTATGAGCTGAAATCCGTTCGCACAGTCGTATCATCAATGTTTGAAAATTTTGGAGAACTGCATAATGCTACTGAAGCTTGCAATAAATTGCAAACGACCGTCTTTCAGCGTATCATATTTACCCAAGTTTAAGCACTGTAGACTCAGATCAAAACGCTGTTCCTGGTCAGGGTCTTCATTGCTTTTCTCTCATCAAGCAATGTCAACAGTCTGTGGCGAAATAATGAGCACAAGTACTGGGTACCCGCTCAGAGAAGTAAGCCTGCCAAGGATTAAGTGTGTTAGGTAAACTGACAGGCTCGACATGACCCTAATGGGTAGACTGAGCCGTAAAACCTCAACCCAAACAAACACAATTAACTTCTTGAAATTTTAGACAATCATGGTAAGGAGTTAAGGGCTCGGATATTGAGGTTAAATTTTATACAGCCATTAGTAAGGGGATCATAATGACACAAGAATAACAGTAATAAACTGCAAGTTTTTAATAATTTGCGACAAGCGAAGAGGTGCCTTTCCAATACGACACTATTCCCGAAAATGCCAGATCCAGATCAATGCAATTCACTGGACGCAAAGCATAAACCTTGCCTGTGTAAATCTGCATGTCAGGTTTATAATGATCTGTTATTAGTATTAAAGTATTTTCCCTAAATATTGGGACGCTATAACTATTTACTGTACCATACTTGTCCTAAAGTTTGAACAAGTCCATTTAACTACAGTCAACCCTATTTATACCGACACTCGATACAACGACAAAATTCGTTCTAATGGCAATTTGAAAGTCACAAAACCTTCGCTCAAGAGGTGACAGTTAATGAGAAATTATGCAAGAAGATGCATTTAACCTTCAAGCAACATATGTTTTGGATATTTGTTGGCGATTCTAACAAGTATTCAAAACATATGTTCTATGAGGAAATCAGAATAAAACAAGGTCTTCCTTTCTTCCCATTATAACAGCAAATTCATTTTAATGGCAAATTTCTTTGGGACAAAAACTGTCCTTGAAACGAGGGTTCACTGTACCTTCACGTGTGTGCAAAACCTGCAAGATCCTGATCAGGCGCTGTTTGCTCAAGCTTTTCTGTCCAAATACTTAGGGTATATGTAAATGCGTACACAAAACGAACACAATACGGCCATTTAATACTTCTTCTGCATGTTATTAGATTATTTATAGATGCAATCCAACTGGCAATTGAAGGTAACAGCGCAATTTGAAATTTGTTTGTCTGTATTAATTCTGAAACAAAATAAATCAATTAGAACTCACCTAGAGGAAACGGAACAGTTATATTGCCGAATTCCATTTTCATTTAATATCCATTTAATTGTTTAAAATCAACATAAACTGTTCAAACTTGTTTCTTTCTGATGGAAGCGGCTCCAAGTCAGACAACATATCTTAAGTTTCATCTAATAAGATAAGATAACCTGGTTCTAGAATTATTTTGGCATTTTTTTCTCTTTCACCTGACAGAGCGTAACTAAAATACAAATGTAAACGTATGAAGTCAGTCATCTATATCAATCGAGTGCTTGTCTAGCGGACGGTATAATACATCTGTATCATTAAGAAGCTTGTTCACATCAAATTGGAAAGCTCCGGACATCTTTATGATTAAGATATGACTTATCTTCTTCAGAAATGTTGAAACACTGACAGCAGCTTAACTTCCGTGCCTAAGATAAATGTGATTGCTTCAACGCACCATGCTAAACGAAGATTCATCATGGATCTGTGTTAATTAAAGTGTATAAAAGATAATTACATGATTATTATTGTTGTTATATTTGGGTTAATGGGTTAACCATTATACTGGAAAAGAAAGCTCGAATGATTACAGACAACCTTCTTTATACCAACTCGATACAACGACAAAATTCGTTATAATGACAATGTGACCGTCACGAAACCTTCTCTTGAATGGTAATAATTAGTCACAAATTATGCAAGAATATTGTGCTTAATATTTTAAAAACATAGGTTTTGGATACTTGTTAAAATCGCCTCATCGAGGCGAGTTTAACAAATATCCAAAACATATGTTCTATGAGGAAATAAAAGCAAAACAAGACCTTTCTTACATATCAATCTGCTCATTAAGTATTCTGTACAACAGCAAATTCATTTTAATGGCAACGTTTTTGGGAATATTCGGAAAACGGAGCTCCTTGCAAACAATCCTCTTTACAGCGACACTCGATACAACGACAAAATTCGTTATAATGACAATTTGACTGTCACGAAACCGTCGCTTAAGAAGTAACAATTAGGCACAAATTATGTAAAATATTGTATTAAATACTTAAAAAATACATATGTTTTGGATATTTGTTAGAGTGAGGCGATTCTAACAAATATATAAAACATTTGTTCTATGAGGAAATAAGAACAAAACAAGACCTTTCTTACAGATCAATCTGCTCATTAAGTATTCTGTATAACAGCACTGATATTTATTTTAATGCCAACGTCTTCGGGAACAAATGCTGTCGTTGTAACGGGGGACTCACCGGCGCAAATTGTGTTCATGTTTACATAGAGATATGGGACAAGGGTATACTAAAGTTTAATAAATTTTCAATGTAACAGGTAAAAAAGAACAACAATGTGATTCTTTAATGTTTGCTTTTATTAAGCTTTATGAAATTTCTTGATTAAAATGAAAATAAAATAGACATTAATCTGCTTATAATACAGTTTGTTTTAAGAATTTTTTTATATTTGCCGGGATCATCACAAACCGACGTCCCGGCAAATATAAAACGTCCTAAGTGAGCTAATCGAATAGTCTACCATATGTAAAAATCTAAAGCTATATTAAGAGACCGGCGCGATTCGCGCGCCGGTCAAAACTTCTGGATGAGTGGTAAACTGTGTAGGGTTAATGCGACACATTGTTTACTCAGGTATGTCTGTACGAATATTTTGCGTAAATACAGTATGTTATCAGAGTTTGAGAATAAACCACCGGAGAAAGCAACTGCAGTGACGTATCTCTGATTTCGTTTGATAAAATTGTCGTTTCAGACGTATATCGAGGTGCGCCGTAGAACATCAATATTTACAGGAATCCAAAATCAAAACCTGTTCGGTTTTTCATCTCTTTATTATAAACCTTTATCACACTCTGGGCTAATTCATCAGACGACAAACTGATTATATGTTTCTTATTTTTCCCAGAAAATTGGCTTTTCCATTTTATGCAAATTGTCTCCAAAATTTTACCCAACATGCAGAGCGTTAAAGAAGTGTGTTACAACATGCTAAACTATGTATTGCAAACAGCAAAAGACCTAGCTGTTTACTAAAGTGTTTATTATTTTATCTTTTGGCAAAATGTAAGTATTATTTGTATGCTTTACTGTGTTGCTCCAGGGACACGCATGAGTGGGGGTTCCAGGTTACACAGATTTGTTAATACAGCTGAACCTGAATAGCTCGAACACCGATGGCTTATTCACCATGGCTAATTCGAACTCGTTTTTGAGACCCTAAGAAATTCTTCAGATAGCTCAAGAAAACAAAATATTAAGGATTTTTTTTTTTTTTTTTTTTTTTTTTTTAATTTTCTTATTTTATCATGAAATTGTGTGTTGTGTAATTTTGGTAATTGATTTTGGTATGTTGAATGTACTGATTAGATTCGCCTCGTCGAGGCGATTCTAATGAGTACATTCAACATACCAAAATAAATTACCAAAATCAAAAATACTTCACTGAGTTATCTCAATTTGCTTCCTGGCCTGGTGCTATGATTAACCCTCAGTGGCTCGAACTACCCATGTCTCGAACATTCCATGGGCCAAAAGATGTGCGTAAAATGTATCGTAGGTTACGAGGAAAGGCAAAAACCACCAAGCAAAAGCTTCCTTCCTAGGATGGGCGCTGGAAGATTGATTCGACGGACAGTTCAGTGAACCGTTTTCACATGATGCGGCTCATATATTCTCAGAAAACAATGTTATCAAACAATATTGAAGGCTCAATAACGATCTGAAGTGAGAACGAAAGGTTACCACAAGTAGGGACACGTTGGGTCAGACCACAGACGACATCAGTAGCCATGCGTCAACGTTCCTAAACAGATTGAGGAAGGAGCCCTCATACAGTCTGATAACAATCAGGGGCTAGTTGTTCAAAGCATCATTAGCTTAACGAGCTCGTTAGTGGTAAAAAAAATGTTAACTGTTTTAATAAGTACAATGTCTACTTCACAGGCATTTTTGCTGCAAAAATGTGCAAATGCAAAAGCTACTCACATTTTCTTTTCAGCAACAATATTGGCGTATATGTCATATTTACAAAATGTAATGATCAAAGCTTTAACAATATATTAACTAACGACACCGTTAGTTTTGAACAACTGGGACCTAACATGTAATTTATAGTATTTCTGTGATAACCTAACTTTTTGTAACGAGTAATGTTTTATTTTAATTATTTCGAAAAATTAAACAGAAAATTAAATTACCAACCACGACATAGTTAACATTCAAACTAGAACGCATGCAAGCTGTTTGTCGCAGAACATTTAAGCCTACTATTGGGAGTCGTAGGCAGCCTCGCAAACTACATTGCTGAATATGAAGAGTCTTGGTAAAACCGAGTCTCCGATTTTAGCTCTTTTGTGTGTTCTTGTTTTCTAAGGCAACCTTTCAGATTTCATTTAAATAGAAAATAGACCTTTTTGAATATTCATGATGGAATAGGATTTTTTAAACTATTTGGGATACATACCATCTGTCGCTGTTCGCATATGTATTTAGGTCACATTTTGTTTTGCCCTATTATAAATGTACGTACAATACCCTTAGTACAATAAATAGTTCATTTTTTTTTGCATTTCCTGATTGTTCATCTTTGACTTTAAATACTTTTGTTGCATTTCAGTATATTTAAATGTGGCATGTATTTTATCATTCGTTTTGAAGCAGCTTTGAACACATTTTGCATCTGGGATAGACTAGCTACTAGTCTGATATTAAGAGTCTGATCATTTCTTTATTACAATATAAACAACTTCTTAATGATGGCAAATTTCTTTTGGTAGAGTCTCCAACACACGGCTATATATTGTCGTTAAAATTGAGAAAGGAGATTAGACTAGCTACAATATTATACTGTTCATTTTAATGCATGACTTTGTTTCAGTATTGTTTGTTTTAACGCCTAGTAGCTATGCTACACCTGGTATGCAACAGATCAAGGCCAAGTTTAGTCGAATGCTGCTTGATGTGGACCACAGGTGATTATTATGACATAATTAAGACAAGTAATAAACAAATGCGCCACTACATTTGAAAATGTACCTTCGCGGCAAATGCAAACAACGAACGCCCATATCAGCCTGCGCTTCTGCGCAGGCCTTCTGCGCAGGCTGATCTGGACGTTCGGTGTTCGCTTACAGAATCTTTGAATGCTGCAGACTATACATTTATTGATGCATGAGAAAGGCTTTAAAATTTATGAAATAGTGCGAATTCGCTGGCTGATTCGGATCCTTACTGTTCGTATATATATATATATATATATATATATATATATATATATATATATATATATATATATATATATATATATATATATATATATATATATATAAAGTGATGCATGAGAGAGGCCCTAAAGTTTATTAAATTGTGAGAATTCGCTGGCTGGTTCGGCTCCTTACTGTTCGTACATGTCCCTAAATCACATTCTCTCATGACGCTGCTTCTAAAAATGTTTAAATTATAACAGCATAAACAAATCGTATTTATTTCGACTAGTTCATACTTTGGAACAAGAAAGGTAGGGAGTGGCAGTGTCTGAATACTTGGAAAAACACTAAGTTTAGTGTGACAGAGATGCTTATTTCTGAATTTATCTAATGTAATAAAATAGGCTAGTTCATACTTTAGAACAAGAATGGTAGTGAGTGGCAATGTCTGAATACTTAAAAAACGGTACCTGTTAGTTTAGTGTGAGAGGGATGTCGTTTTCAGAATTAATCATTTATCTTCGTCAGTGTCCCTAAACCCCACAAAATTGAAAGTAAACTGTAACTGTTACAGTGTAGATGTCGGCAAGCACTGCACATCATCCACTGAGCTCATACCAACAGCCATGATCCGTGGAACACAGAAGCTGCAGACTCGGGCAGCAGATGCTATTTCTGCTGTTGGTTTTGGTCATAAGAGAAACGATCATGGCTGCATTCAGCTTGCAGTGACATATGAATAAATAGATGCATATCTTTTTAAGTTCCAAATCGTGTTTTCAAGGCCTACAGCCAGTATTCCTAATAATAAATGTTTTCAAGCCAATATTGTTGTGGCGTTTGTTTCAACTTCTAGGTACAAATGGTTTAGATGATAGCTAATTATTGATGACATATATCATGATCAAATGGTTGATAGAAATTATCCTGTAGAACTTCAGCTAAATTAAGCAAAATCATCTTGATACTGAAGCTCCTTTTCTGGATTTAAATTTATCAGTAGTTAATGATACAAATACAGCTAAAATGCATTCCAACCAAGATGATTTTGCAAATTTGTTTCACATAAGCAGAACTTATCCCATAAACGCAACTTGTCATTTCTTGGAAATGAAAAGTTGTGTTTATGTGAAATGAATTTTTTAACTGACTATTGTGTAAGAAATATAGATCAGTTTGGTTTTAATATTGCAAACTTTTAGATTTTAGAACACACACAACTGAATTTTTTTTTTCTTTTGCGAGAACTGTTAAACTTCTAAAACACAGCTATCGGTATCATAAACTTCGTAAAATTTTTCTTAATGTTTCTAGTCAGCAACATGTATTGATTTCTATATGTAACAGTAGTTTGGAACAAAGCTATCCTTTTTACATCGATTAATTACCTGTTAAAATTGTTCTGGAAATTCAGACATATAATTGAGCCATCTTGCGACAAAACCAGCTAAATGACATATGCACCCAGCGAATACTGAGATCAGTTTTGGCATCCGCCCAGTCTGACCAGAGTCTTCGCTGTCCGCATGAAGAAAGCTTGGATCCTTAGTTACCCATTGAGCGCACAGCGAAGACTGATCAGACTAGGCGTATACCCAGAATGATCTGTCCTCGCCTGGCGCACATCCATTTGTTGGTTTTGTCATCAGGTGGCTCATATGTAGTAACAACCCAGCGGGCACATGACGTAAATACAACGTCGCCTCAACGTCGATGCAACGTCATGACGTTGCATCGACGTTGAGGCGACGTTGTATTTACGTCATGTGCCTGCCGGGAACTCTTCTAAGCTGGTACAGCGAGTCACTATAAAACTCGGGTTCTTATGGCGCGTACATGTAATGTAACTTACAACTTATTTAAAATAGGGATGCATCCACTTATTTCAAGATCTATCTAAAAATGATTGTCCCATGAAAGTAATGAATACACACACAAAACTGAAAACAGCTGGTTTGAAATTTCTGGACCAGATTTGTGACAAGAAACTACTAAATGTCCTTTATTGGAGACAGATTCATATAAGTCTTTGACTTTTTTCTGAATCCCAGTTGAAGTATGTTTATGTTGACATGTATTGTATCTGTATTTATAAATAAAAATATGTTTAAACTAAATGTCCTTCGTGGACACAGGGAACCAAATGTGACAAGACTGCTGATTGGTGCAAAAAAAGTGTAGGGAAGTCCGGGGTAGTTATTTTGTGTAAGGCGTTCTGTGATTGGTTAATAATAAAGATGAATTAAAACTCATTATTCTAATTTGAAGAAAAAATATTTATGTGTAATTTCCTGACTATTTCAAAGAAATAAATGTTTCTTTGTGTGTTTGCTGGGGCCAAAGGAAGAAGTGGTAAAATTGGAAAGTTTCAGTTCTTGATTCCTGCAAATTGAGGGGTTGCTACATTTAGCCTACAAAAAGTCCCAGAAACTCCTGGTAACAGTGGTGTTTTTCTTTATTTATTTTGCTGTGCTTAGCCTGGTCTTTGAATTAAAACAAAATTTTGAAGCCCAACCATACCCTAAAATGAACTCTTGACCACCCAAAAGGGTAGAATTACTTTGGAGCTCTATGGGAAAAATAATAGGAGTAAGTTCACTGTACCCTCGTAGACAATACAATAACTTTGCCTTAAGGAGTGTGCCCTAACTGCAATCTAGAAAACCTGAAGGCATCTATTATACTTTGGAACGATATCTAGGTAAAATGTTTGTCTGTAATATTTTGAACAACAAATATTATGCAAAACAAAATACGTACATAAATAAAATAAAACTAGACATTCTTAGTTGACAGATTCATATTTTGGCTTTATATGAGAAAAGGTATATTCGAAGAAGATGCAAACATTTCAGATCCAGACCAGTCAGCGAAACTGAACAGCCTGATCAGAGGCTTTGTTTTACGTCATTATATTACGTAGTACCCAATAATTACGTAAGCGGATGGCAAAGGCCCAGATCAGCCTGCGCATGCGCAGGCTGATCTGGGCCTTCGCTGTCCGCATGTACCAAGAAGGTATATTTTCACGTGGCATGTCTCATATCCCTCAGACCGGTTTGGCCTTATATCATGCAGAGCATGAAATTTACAGCTGTCATTAGTCTAATAATAATATAATGACGTCAAGATGCACTGTTCAGATGCATTAAGGAAGATGCCTCATTACTTTTTTTTTTTTTTTTTTTTTTTTTTTTTTTTCGAAATAGCAGTATTTATAGCATACAAATCCAGTTGTATTGCCCAAAAACCCAATGATAATGTATGGGCTTGTTACATCCGTGTGACTCAACGGTTAGCGCTCCCGTCTTTGGTGCATGCTGTCCTTTGTTGGAGTTGCTTTGAGCCAGAGTTCTGCTTATGTCGGCACTCCTTGTACAGAGCTTTTCATTATCATGACATCCTACGTCTCGTACGAAGTTACACTTTAATACATTGTAAGCTAAATCATCAGATCAAAATCAATGATATTTGTTTTTTTTTCACAGAAAATATGGCCTAACATTTCAATCAAATTATCATTTTTTTTTCTTTCTTTTTTTTTTTTTTTTTTTTTTTCATGCGGACCTCGGAGACTTTGATCGGCCTATGTGGAGTCTTCGTTGGACGTTCATATTCGAAGTAACATTTTCTTATAATGAATGTAAACTTGAACTATATTAGTAAGCAATTATTGCTATGCTGCACGAATCGCCTCATTGTTTCTCAGCTTAGCCTCGGGCAATGAAAACTAACATTTGGCAAGCCCAAAGTCTAGATCGTGGCCGTATCAATCTGTATGCAAAAGTATCAAAAACCTTTTTGTATCTCAGCTTAGCCACGGACAATGAAAAAACTGGTATTTGGCAATTCTTTTGGTTGGATCTTGTCAATATTAATGTGTATACAAAAAGTTATCAAATATCCTATATGGTTGACCCAGCTAGCATTCTACGTAAATCTACATCGGGCCGTCATCGGCCTGTCAGCTACCCTGACGGGCCGGTGACGGCCCGATATAGATTTACGTAGAATGCTGACTGGGGAAGACCTTTGGGAATTTCTATATTTTCACACTTTTTGGCCTCGGTGTTGCTTGTGTCAATGAAATTGGCATTTGGCAGTTCTTTGGCAGGATCTTGTCAATATGAACGCGTATACAAAACGTTATCAAAAATATCGCATTTTGTTGAAGATCTTAGGCGATTTACGTATTTTCACATTTTTTTTTTTTTTTTTTTTTTTTTTTTTTTTTGCCTCTGCGTTGCATCGGTCAATGAAAAGTGGCATTTGGCAAGCCCATTGGCTAGATCTTGTTGTTATCAATTTCTAGTAAAATATTAAAAACATTCCTAACGGTTCAAGTGTTTTAAATGCCACATTTGCTAACTGACCACGGACGGACAGAGCACATTCCGAAAATCGATCTCGATCGGTCGGTCGATCGGTCGGATTTTCTGCGGGTCGTGCAATGGCGTTATTTCTGTAATGGATTTCTTTTTGTTAGTTGATGAGCTAAAGGAGATTTCTTTTTTGTGTGTGTGTGTGGGGGGGGGGGGGGGGGGGTTGTTTTCTCGAAGAAGTATATGTCTCTTGTGGTAACTTCCTGTCTCTTACATCCCATAGGCGTCTGTAATGCTTTAATTACCCTTAATTTTCGGACACGCAATTCTGTATCATGTATGTCCTTAAATTGGAACAAGTCTATTTGAATACCTAGCAAGATGACTACAAGATGCTGGAAGAATAGCATACACTACAGACCGAGATTAAACTACTGCTGAGTTGCCTGTTCGATATTTCGGGTAAATATGATGGCCCTATTTAACTTAGTTACATACATATCGTACTGGTCAGACCTTGGAAAGTACAATAACTGTTTTTACTTCCTATGGGATTTCATTAACGCTAATAAGGCACCATTATATGGACTCTTTACGATGCTTTTAACTAATTGTGCCACAATGTAGTTCTGCACTTCTTGAGAAACAGTGTTATGACCGACTTGGACAATACCGTATTTAGGCCCTTAAGGCATATAAGAATGGCGAAGCCCCGACCAGTTTACGCAGAGACGCGTCGGGTCAAGAACTTCGCTGTTAGTCCTATATCATCAACAAGGTCCCGTTGTTGTGTACGTGAACAGCGATGATACTGACCAGACTGCGCGGATGCGCAGGCTGGTCTTGATCTTTGCTGTTCGCATATGTTCAAATGTCCCTTTTCTCGGCCGCCGGCCCATTTATCCTTCATAATCGGACACCTTAAAGTATTTGTATACACTTGGTAGATTTTCCGCCATTTTTCACAAGGGAGACAAGTTTTGTGACTTCCTGTTTTCTTTTCTGTTTAACAATCCCATTCCGAAAAGGGGTCTACTCTAAGAGGAAAGAATTTGCTCCCGTTGGGAGCAAATTGTTTCCTTTTACTATAGACCCCTTTGGAAAAAGGAACCCAACAATTTCGACAAAGTTGTCACCCTTGAAAAAAAATGAATCAATTCCAGTTAACCCTGCTGTCGTTGTAACGAGGGTTCACTGTATTCTATGAGACTGATATTCTGTAAGAATTTTCATCATCAACGTTAAAGGAGCATGGACACACTTTCAGGCAGACGATTCTGTCAGAATAGTTTTGTCTCCCATCTGAAAAGTGGTCTACTTTAAAAGGAAAGAATTTGATCTACTTTAAAAGGAAAGAATTTGATCTCTGTGGGTGCAAATTTCTTTTCTTTACAGTAGACCCTTTCTTGGAAGAGGCTTGGTGTGCAGAAAGCAAACAGGAAGTCACAAGAACGTGTTTTTTGTAAATACTGGCGGAAATTCTACCAAGTATATCCGGTCTCGGTTACACAATGCTGACAAACAACAGGTGGACCCCCGAGTCATTTTTCAAGATACAGCTTGCTATTTCCGATACAGAGTTTTACCCTTTTTGGTCACAAATCAGTAATTTTCTGACATTCACGACAATTAGTGCAATGACTTATCAAAAAGATGATCAAATGAAGGAATAGTATGAGACTAGCGTACGTTGCATTCCCATAAATAATGAGTTTGCACTGATATACCTTTGCTCATTACTAAAGAGGATTGGATGCCCTTGGTGAATTGGCTGCCATTTTATACAAGGAGACAACGTTCGTCTTTTACTTCACTTCACATCAAGCTGTTTCTGAAAAGAGGTCTACTCTACAAGAAACGAAGTTGCTCCCTTGGAGCAAATTCTCTCCTTTTAGTGTATTCCCCCTTTTTAGAAGGGCGGCAAAACCACTTGCGACAAAGTTGTCTCCCCTGAAGGTGACTTAATTTCTCTTAAGAGGCTAGTTGAATTACGTATAATTAATCCGTCCACAGGTTACCATAATACCGATACAAAATCTTTAAGTCTTTGAAGCGGCTGGTTCTTTTTCTACAAAAAAAAAAAAAAAAAAATCAGTCTATCTTGTTCACCTGAAGTATCCTTGTTTGTTTTAAAAAGAAGTAGGTCCAGATACAATGTACCTTAGATCCGGAACGTCAGGAGACGTGTGCGCCCAGCGAAGATTCAGATCAGCCTGCGCATTCGCGCAGTCTGATCAGAATCTTCACTGTGCGCATTTTGGATAGCAAAGGATACATTGTTTTTTTATGCGGACAACGAAGACTTTGATCAGACTGCGCGCATGCGCAGGCTGATTTGAGTCTTCGTTGTGCGCACATGTCACAAGGTAGTTTTCTCACTTTGTGACTCATTATATTCAAATCTATTCCAGTATACGTCTATCAATTACTGAAACAAATTTCGAAATAAGAAAGTGTCGATGACAGAGAAAGATTTTGTTTTGTCTCTTATATGGTTTCGATGTAATTGTTATCTATTTTGACCCCAGATCTGTCCTTGTTAGGTACATAAAAGACGTAATATATCGGTGAAGAAAATGACTTTCTTTCCACAAGCTGGTATGCGGCCGTAAAACGTCTCTCAACACTTTATAATGGGCAACATTTCTAGATTTTATTTGACTTCACTGCAGCTGATGTAAAGCGCCGTGATGCGGTCGTAAAAGTCGCCCCCATACTTCATCAAAGTGTAGTTTTATTAAATTTATATTTTCTTGGGGCTCACTGAATCCATTCTGACAGCTTGGAAAATCGATTGTCTTTGGGACCATTGGGCCCATTTTAGCAGTATGCTACTCGTAAACACGGATTTCTTTAATAAAAGTCTAAAAGATTGCCTTTGGAAGCAAAGAACATACTACAGAGAGAAAATGGGAGTCTTTGTTTTATTGAGACTCTTCATAAGCAGTAATAACGTTTGCAACACTGCTTACGCCCTCTAGCGTATACATGAGCAGAACTCAATTTTCAAAGATACCACAATGAGCACAATGATCCCAAAGGAAATAAAATATAATCTGCACTATGGTGAAGTACGGGGAGACGTTCTACGGCTGCCATACGATACTAACATCAGCTGCAGTTAAGTAAAATAAAAGTCTAATAGATTGCCTTTGGAAACGAAGACCACATTACAGACAGAAAATGGGAGTCTCGGTTTTATTGAGACCTCTTCATAAGCAGTAATGAAGTCTGGGCCAGAGGGCGTGTGCAGCGTTGAATAATAGATTACTGCGTGTGAACGGTCTCAGAAATGACCAAACCTGATGCTTTCATTTCTTTGGTGTGTTTGTGTTTCTGAAGAACACCTTTTTACAAAACCTATTTTATTGTCGTTGTTTAATGGCCCTGTACACAGCATTTCTTAGAAGATTGCATGTGCACCTAGCGAAGACTCAGATCAGCCTGCGCATGCGCGCTGTTTGATAAGAGACTTTGCCATCCGCCTGAAGACGTTTAAGATCCTTGGCTATCCACAGAGCACCCTGTGATGGCTCTGATTTTAGTCTTCGCTGGGCACACAGGCTATCTTGTAGGAAATGCTGTGCCCGGCTCATATTCAATTAGACACAAAATTAGAACAAAATTGATTCAATGCCTAAGCAAATGTCATTTGAACTGCATGCCTCATTTTATGTATTATGAGATAGTTTCTTAAAGCTGAATGGTTTGAAGGACACACCTATAAAAAGAAGACGTGATCACAAAATACACCCACATACTATCTAAAATAGTAAAAGTGACTATAAAATATAGCGAGAATGTTTGGAAATTAGATTTTAAGACCGCATCTTGAAATAACAACACACTTTTTTTTTTCACATATATCTGGAAAAAAACGAAATATTTTTTGTGGTTCATTCACACAGAGTACACGTTATTTCGTGCAATAAAGTTAATATTAATCCAACTTTAGTTCTATAAGCCTGTTAGGAAAGGTATTTCTTTCGGCATTAACGCCAGGAAGCAGCCATGAGAGGATTAAACTCTAGAAGGTTAAAATGTAATCAATTTGAGATAATGGCATCATGAAGGCAACAAAAGCCCTGAATGACTTTAATCATTTATGAAGAGGGCAATGAAAGACTAAAATGTCTCATCGCATATAAAAATTCGGATTTGTTGTTTTCTTGACCAGACTAGCCAGTTTAGGCCTAATAGGCCTCATTAATGACCCTTAAATAATAGTGTGGAAAGTTTAGATAAATACTTGTACAGCAATATTATGAAATTGAACATACGAGTTGCACTTTGTTTTTTTGTAGCAATCCTGTGAAGATCTGTTTGATCTGCACTATTTGCCAGTTAACCTTTAGGGGTTCTCCATACTAAAATGAATTAGGAAATCAGCCTGGTATAATCACGGAAATCGATGAGTAATTTTAAGCATTCGTGCTTAAAACCAGCCTCGTATAGTTATAAAAAGTAATGAGCAAAGAACGGCACACAGGTTTTTCTATTAGTGTTATCAGTTGATTGCTGTGCTTTTTGCCAAGCCAAACACCACAACAATGTTGCGGATGTTAAAAATATTCTAAAAGGAATGACCCTTGTGAGCAATGAACACTCTCATAAAACTGAAAACAGCTGAAGTATCAAAGTTACTGGAACAGACCAGCTAGTTTCGGCCAGACATGCCTCATCAGTGACCCTTATATAAATGTCAAAAGGTCCCAGAATTGGCTCAGTGATCACAAGGGACCATAAAATATAAATTACACTATAGGTCGACTCAGTATTTGATTGCATATATTTCGAGGAATCTGTGGTGATGCTAGAATCACTCTTATTCTTAACCCTTGCCTCGCTAAATAAATTAAGATGCCACGCCCACTTCTAATTTCCAGCCAATCAAATTACTTGATCTGCGTTTTTGATAGAAATTCAGATATTTAATGACAAACAGTGCAGATCCAGATCAGTTGGTTTCTTCAGAAGCCAAATGATCTGGATCTACACTGTTTGTTAAGACAGGGCATATCGTGTTCAGCAAGAGAAGGGTTAATTAAGTACGTTTCGAAATGATGGCACATACGACGATACAACTGAGCCGGGGCGTAGCATTTCTTACAAAACTGACTGTGCGCCAAGTGAAGACTCAGATCATTCTGCGCAACCGCACAGTCTGATCGGAGTTCTGTGAACTGTGGGTAACCAAGGATTTAAAAAATCTTCAGGACGACAGTTAAAACTCTAATCAGGCTGCTCATTCACACATGCAATCTTGTAGGAAATGCATTTTTCGTTGAAGTAAAACAACATAACGATGTCTTTTATTATACACACAACCATCTTTATATCAGTACTCGATACAACGACAAAATTCGTTATAATGACAATTTGACTGTCACAAAACCGCTTAAGAGGTAACAATTAGTCACAAATTATACTGTATTTAATAATTTAAAGAACCATATGTTTTGGATATTTGTGAGAATCGCCTCAATGAGGCGATTCTCACAAATATCTAAAAACATTTGTTCTTTGAGGAAATAAGAACAAAACAAGACCTTTCTTACATATAAATCTGCTCATTAAGTATTCTGTACGACAGCAAATTCATTTTAATTGCAACGTCTTTGGGAACAAATGTTGTCGTTGTAACGAGGGTTCACTGTATTTTCTAAATGTGTTGTGAGAACGTGTGGAACAGTCCATACAAATGTAGTTGCTAGGTTAATAAGAAATCAAAATAAATCAGGAACTCTCTGATGAACAATTCAAAATGCACTTACCTATAGTTCCGTCACATCTAAATAAGCTTACATGTACAATATGAATATACGAGTATATCTACCGACTATTGTAAATGTCGCAATATGACTGAAAGATTGAAAAGATTGTTGAAAGTGACGTAAAACCCAATGAAACAAACACAGCAGCAACCGATCTTCTTAAATAAGTGTTTGATTCTTCTAGGCAAAACAGATTGACAGTTAATGTGAATCGTGTGCTAGGCAGAATATTTAAACGAAATGTCTGGCCTTATTTTCTCAGAAAAAAATGTGTTAGAATGTCGTCTGCTGCAATTATGAATGGTGCCTAACAAAAAGGTTAAAGCCACATGATGTTTACATCACGAAAACATACCTATATAATTTTGACCCCCTTAAACCCCACTATTATATAGTAAAACTGGGGTTTACAGGGGTATACATTATTTTACTTATTTCTGCTCAAAAACATAGATTGTGGGTTCTCGTTAGAACCGCCTCGTCGAGGCGGTTCTAACGAGTACCAACAATCTATGTTGTGAGCAGAAATACGAAAACTATAAGAATTTTTATCTGAAAACTTTCAATTTTTGGTGGTGAAATTTTCAATATATTAGAATATAGGCATGTTTTCGTAATGACAATAGAAAACATAAACAAGGTTTGAAACAAATCTCTTTCGGGATAAAAAAAAATGAAAGAGGAAGAGTCTCTCCTTATTCTAGGCGCTATTCCAGATTTAAATAAATTTGCACCCTTCAGCTCTAAATCGAGAATTATCCGGAATAATCCGGACCCTAATTGAATTAAACGTTTAATGTTATAATCGCGTTATCGTTCTTTGTTATAAAATTAATGCGATAAAATACTCTATCTTCATTTGCTGATTTTTCGTTTTTATCATCCAATCATTTGATATTAAATTATGTTTTCTGTTTGACAGATTTCAGGTTTAATGGGCTTTAACTCTAAATGAATAACCGTTAAAGTTATCTTGTATTCTGCTTAAGGTAAACGAAAACATCTCAAAGGGGGATAAAGCTGACTTGAAGTTTAACTCCAAATGAATAACCATGATATGTGTCTTGTATACTGCTTAAGGTAAATGGAAACATTTTCAAGGGAAATCAATCTGCTTGAAATTATTTCCCTTCCTTCCCGAATGGGGCTACTCATAAAGGATCACTTTTCCCCATTGGAGCAATTATTTAACTTTTAGACTAGACCTCTTTGCGAAAGGATTCATATACCAGAGAAGCACTTTAAGTGTTGAAGTGAAATGTAAATGTACAATGTTGTAAATATTTATATGTAATAAAAAGTGAAAAAGAGTTGTAGCTGTTGAGTGTGTAGTAATAGGTTTGAATGAAGTCCCCTCGGCCAATCCTGACTTCACCTTTAGTCCAGGTGACAGAAGATTACTACTGGGGTTAAGAGCATAGCTGGCTCAAACCAAGCGAACGTACCATCCAGAACTAGGTGTATCATCTGGTGTCAGAAGTGGGATTTGTTTCCTTCTGGAGTGGTCTCCCTTCTAAAAGGCTATCTTTTCCAACTTAGAGTGATCTCTCCTTGACAGTCAGCCATTCGTTTTAAAGGACTGTTCACACGTGGCAAATGTTCCACCATTTCCACAAGGAAGACAATAATTTGCTTTTCCGTTTGCATTCAAGTACTTCAAGTCCATTGTGAAAAGTGGTCTGCTCTAAAAGGAAAGAATTTTCTCCCATGAAAATTCTTTCCTTTTAGAGTTGACCATTTCAGAGAGAAGCCGAAGCAATTTTGAAACACTTATCTCCCTTGAAAGTGTATCCATTCTACGTAATGTTAAGAAGCAAATTTCAAATCCATCATTTATTTACATTTTCTTCCCTGTTTTATGGCACAGCTTATCAATTGTAGAACAACATTTTTTTTCTATTTCGTTGAACGCGTTAATGTTACAAATATTTTGATTTCTGTTTGAAGGCATTTACCAGCATTATTTTCGTTTTGTTTCAACATTTTATTTCCAAACATTTGCACACTAAGCATGCGTGTTACCAAAATGGATTTAAGATGCAATTTTGATTTAAAGTCATACGCAATTATCAATATTGGTTGATAAACCCGCGTTTATGACAATACTCTTGAAATCAGTTAATTGTCTTCTCGCGCTACTCCGCACATTTCCTCACCTTAGAGCAAAATGTCAATGACTCCTAACACACTACAACCTCCTTATAACACGGTTCGTTATAACCCGGTTTGGATATAACACGGTTCAAAGATGGATCCCAAAAAATGTATAGATTATATTGAACACGGTTGTTTATATAACACGGTTTATGCTTTGGACCCCGACATTAGTGTTATAAAGAGGTTGTGGTGCATATTTTATGGAGTTATCGACTTTTTGCATCAAGTTGACGATTTGTTGTACGAGGACAAAATCTAGTTTAACGATGAATTGCCATATAATGAATGAACATGCTGAAACAAAAACAAAATGAACATCTTCCTTCTGTATTTATTATTTACTACCTCCGTCGTCGATGCTGATGTCGACGGCAGCGCCATACATGTTATTGTTTTACACTGAAAGTTTTTAGGGATCACTTAGTCCATATTTTGGTTACTTTGAAGATCGAAAACCGCTTAAACTGGTGCTAGAGGGAGTCGGCATCTTCACAAACTACATTGCTGCATAAGAAGATACTTAATAAAACCGAGTCTCCGCTTTGCGTTCTTTTGTGTGTTCTTTGTGGATTTGATTTTTTTTTTTTTTTTTTTTTTTTTTTTTTTGTGGTTTTAGTTCGTATTCTGCATGATGGTAGATACTGGTCGAAGTTTTGAAACACATTTCCACGTTAAAAAATACGTTAAAGTTTTTGAAAATGCTTACTTGACAGTCTCTTGAACGTCTGCATAGATGAAGTAATACTTGGAATCAAGGGCGGAGCCAGGAATTTAGCTTGAGGGGATCGCTTTTTGTCTAATGTTCCACAGATGAACTTTTGTAAACAGTGTAGAACCTGATCAGACACCGCGTTCTGTGGCGTTGATTAGGTTCTACACTGTTTGCATTTTCACTGATGGATGATTCCTCTTCTGAATTATACCCATAAAATGATTAAAGAGGTGGTTCAAAATCCTGAAAAACGTGATTGTAGCCCATTTGTTTTTATTTTTTATGGATAAGAACTGTTGTTTCTTGTGTGTGTGTGTGTGTGTGTGTGTGTGTGTGTGTGTGTGTGTGTGTGTGTGTGTGTGTGTGTGTGTGTGTGTGTGTGTGTGTGTGTGTGTGTTTCTTTCTAAGAAAGTGGGGTTCGGCCCGAACGCCCTCTAGATCCGCCATTGCTTGGGATAACGATAGATATATATATACCAACTATGATAAAATTATCAACTGACTGGGGTTTTATTTCAATTTACATCGGACAGAGAACTTCTTGATTGTACTTCGTATGTGTTTAAACAGACCTTGTTTAATTCGTAAAATAAATGTTTTGAAACTTTTCAACTTTAAAAGAGCAGCGAAAAAGAACCGCGACATGTACACATATATTTTCTATAATGCTTATAGTCTGCAAGGGAAAAGATAGCATAATTTTCATATGTCTGGGATTTGGAGACACTTTGATGTGCAATTTGTAAATCCAAGATAAAATAGAGTCGAATCTCGTTATTTCGAAGTCCAAGGGACTCTCTGAAATACTTAAGAGATATCCGTACCTCGAAATATCAGATTTGCAAAATTGAGGAAAAAATAAATCGAACGACCACATTTCAAAAAAGAATATGTAATTTGACCCCTTAAACTAGAGATATATTGACAATATTCTGGAAAAGTGGAGGAGCAATTTCTCCTCTTTTCCACAATATTTTGTTACCCGTTGTTAGATTTCGTTTTTGAAACAGGGACCAGATTTTCACTTCCAGTTAAGTGTTTATTCGAAATAAGCGAGTCAGGACAACGAGAGTCGACTGTAATTATACCGCATTAAGGCGAATGGACAAATTTTCAGTGAATGAAGGTAACGCTGTTGAAATTGTTATGTCCTTTTCTGAAAGAAAATTATTCTAAAAGATAAGAATTTTCTTCCCATTGGAGCAAATTCTTTTTTTTTTTTTTTTTTTTTTTTTTTTTCAGGAGTAGATCCATTTTCAGAAGGAAATTGTTGTGCAGGAAAGCAAACAGGGAATCATAATAAGGGTTTGCCTCTTGAAAAATGGCGGAAAATCTATTAAGTGTATTATGGCTTTTTAAATATTCCAGGGAACATGATATTACCTGCTTACTGAGTTTCAAAAGCTGAATAGAAGGAGTGGCAGAATATGTTGAAATATTACATGTACCTTTTTATTGCTTAGCTATGATTGTTAAAAAAAGACCTATAATAGTGAACAACAAGACCTATATAATAGTGAACAACAAATAATGAGTACCCACGAAGGAATGGCCATTGCGGGCAGGGAACACACACACAAAGCTGAAAACAACTAAGTGTCAAGTTTTTTGGGCATTACGAAACCATGCCTATTCAAATATATAGAAAATTTCATCTCCAAAAATTGAAAATTTCCAGATAAAAAAAACCTGAAATGTTTCCATATTTCTGCTCAAAGCATTAATTGTGGGTACACGTTAGAACCGCCTCGGCGAGGCGGTTCTAACGAGTACCACCATCTATGTTTTTGAGCAGAAAAAAGAAAAATAATGTATACCCCTGTAAACCCAGTTTTACTATATAAAAGTGGGATTTAAGGAGGCATGTGACTACATTCTTTCGGCCATTTTTGGAAACCAAATCGGAGACAGCTACGGTAATTCAACGTCTCGCTAGAAATAAACTTTTAGTTTTCAGCCAATCAGGTTATTTAATACAAGTTGTTGACATAAATTTACTTATTTAATGAAAAACAGTGCATATCCAGATTAGTTGGCTTCCAACTGAACTGGATCTTTACTGTTTGCAAAGGCAAACAGCTACTAAAATGAAGGACCCTTGAGAGCATCAAACACAGGCACGAAACTGACAAAACTAAGTGTCAAGTTTTCTGATTCAGGCTACCTAGTTTCGACCAAACCTGAAAACCCAATCAAGGACACCTACGTAATACAATCATGCAACTGAAAAACAACTAAGTATTAAGTTTTCTGGGTTAGACTTACCCAGCCAAAGACAGTTACGGTAATAACGTCTCGCTTGAAATAAACATTCTAAATGAGGTTCAACTACCTGAAAAGCAGACTATAAGGTACAGAAAAAACAACAGAAACCGAATAAAGTAAATCTATAAAGACAACTTCCATTTTGCTATTAGTGCAGTTTCACCGTATGGGGAGTATCAGTAGCAAACGGCTCTAATTTGCACGCTCAGAACACTTGTGGTTTTCTTTTGATTTGTTCTGTCTTCAGATTGTCACGAAGCCCTCTCTTTTGTTTAATTGCAGTTTTAGCATTATCTGTGCTCACTGTTAAGTTTCTCTGATGAGGAAGAGGACCCTATGCTGACCAAACATATACAGTCGAACTTCAATCGCTTGAACACTTTTGGGACCATAGAAACTTGTTCTAGACATGGGTAGTTCGAACCACTGAGGGTTAATCATAGCGAAAGGTGAGTAAGCCAATGGGTATAATTTAGAAATGTCTTTTTATTTTCTATCAAATAATGGTATGTTCAGTGAACTCATTAAAATCGCCTCCTCGTCGCGGTTCTAAGGAGTACACCCAACATACATATTTTATGATAAAACAAATCATAAAACATCTGTTTTGCAGAGCTATCGGAAGAATTTCCTTACGACTCAAAAAACGAGTTCGAATTAGCTACGGTAAACGAGACAGCGGTGTTCGAGTCAGCGAAGTTTTACTGTGTTTGTAACTTCGAGCTGCATCAAAATCAAGGGCTAGGTTTCAACTGAGTAAAACTAGTAGGAGCACCACCCCTACCCCAATCAACCCAGCAGCTTTTGGGTCGAATGTTTGCAATGGAGCTATAGTATACAAACGCCAAAATTTCCTTCTGGGAACGTGATTATCATTGACCAATGTAATCTAACCGCGCGTTAGACGAAGTTCAGTTTTCAGATTTTTAACGCTGCCAGGCAACTGAGTCACATAGAGACAGTGCCTCGTTAGACGGAATCCAGGTAACGGTTTTTTATAGTCGCGCTTTTCTTGTCGCTGTGACGTCAGAGTACTGTTGATTGAGGATTATCTGTAAAAAACCTGGACTGAGACATTTCGGACATTGGCAAACAATGCAGATACAGATCAGACGCCGCAGAACGTGGCGTCTGATCAGAGTCTGCTCTGTTTGCTTGAATTGCAGGAAGTAAAGGATAAAATGAAACAATCTTAGGTCCCTGGTAGGCCTATTTTCACAGCCTACACTCAGCGACAATTTTCCTACCAGTGCTGTCAGTGCTTTGATTTTTTTTTTTTTTTTTTTTTTTTTTTTGCTGACTTTTCTAATACGGTTCTTCTGTTGCAGTTCTTCGTTGTTTGTATGCGGGTTATTACTAATATTCCGTTGTGCATTATGAAAACATGCCCATTCAAATAAACTGGGAATTTTACCACCAGGTAAAAAATTCTGATATTTTTCATGCCTATATAATTTTGACCCCCTTAAACACTACTTTTATACAGTAAACCTGGGGTTTACAGGGGTATAAATTATTTTTCTTATTTCTGCTCAAAACCATAGATTATGAGTATTCGTTAGAACCGCCTCGCCGAGGCGGTTCTAACGAGCACCAATAATCTATTTTTGAGCAGAAATATGAAAAATATCAGAGTTTTTTTTTTATCTGAAAATTTTCAGATTTTGGAGGTAAAACTTCGTATATATTTGAATAGGCATGTTTTCGTAACGCCAAACGCAACTAATACAATCGCACAAACACATAAAACAAGCACCACTCAGATAACAACTGACGAAAGAACTACTCGGGTAACAACTGACGAAAGAAGAACTCGGGACAGACACCAAGTGGTTCATTTTGCATAGCTCCAGGTACATGTAACGCATTTTTTCAATGGAAAAGTTTTGATTTTTTTTCCACGAAAATGTATATTGTGTGGACTCATTTGTAGCGCAACCCTTGCTGGATTCCCGTACCTAATGATAACGACCAACAAGAGCAGGGATCCAGGACAAAACTTCGCTGAATAGATGTGATTGTTTTTCACTTTTGAATGTAGTCCTGATATATCCTTTGAACGGCCGAGAGTTTTGAAAAATGCAGCCAAAATGAGAATAGGGTCGGATATTTACCTCTGGAATCCAACATAAGCAACTGATAAAACACTGATTACTTGAAAACGAAAGTAGATATGTTATTCTTTACAATCAAGCACTGCCAAATTTTTACACTCACGAAAGGTCATGGCACAGGGGAGAAAATGTATGCGCATAGAGATGTTTTTTTTTTGGTTTTTTTTTTGCGATATTTTCCCCATTTTTTCCTCCTTTCTCTCCCGCTTTCCCTCCCTTTTCTTTTGCCTTTTCTTGCGCATTTAATATGCTAGGCCATCTGAGCCGCGCTTGATTGGTGTTTACGGGGCGTATGAAAGTACAACGGTAAACCGAACATTTTTGGTTCGAAATTTTGACCATTTGTTTTCTTACTTCGGAAGCCTTTTGCGCCCTTTCTTTACATGCTAGAGAGATTGTGTTCATACTATTATTACCCCGCATACTACCGTATTAAATGGTACTAGAACTGGATGATTGCTTATAATAATCTTGCCGTGAGGGTAGTTCAAAAAGTGTTGGACAGCAATTACGCATAAATACGCTACCGCCGCCGAAAGGATATATAAAAAACTTCTTCTCTGAACATGCATATTTCGCTTAAGCTTGGAAAAAGCTTTTGTCTATGATGTTCGAATGAAATAAATCATACGAGCCATAACGTCAGAAAATGTACCGTCGGACATGTACGCGCAGCGAAGATTCAGATCTAAATCTTCTCTTGGTACTATCATTTATATTTTGTACGATTGATTGATTGAGTTGAGGTTTTACGGCCCAGTCTGCCCATTAGAGTCATGTCGAGCCGGTCAGTTTACGTATTTACGTAACTACACTTCTACTGGGCAGGATTAGTCCTCGAAGCGATTAACCAGTACTTGTGCACATTGTTTCGGCAGAAAATGACAACTTCCCTTCTTGAATCGGCGGAAGAGAAAGAATGACCATAGAAAATACTTCATGATCAATCTCCACGAAAGAATGTTGCCGGATCCGGCGGGAATCGAACCCACGGCCTCCTGATCTCCTGTCGGACGCTCATCCGACTGAGCCAACGAGGGCCGGCTTATATTTTGTACGAGGAACACTAGCAAAAAGCTTTGTTAATTTGTTCGTGGTCATTTGCAGCTTAATAGCAAATGGTGTAGATCGAGATCAGTTAGCTTCTTCAGACGCTAACTGATCTGGAGCTGTACTGTTTGTCATTAAGCATGTGAATTGGCATCAACAACCTGGATTAAGTAGTCTGGTTGGCTGAAAATTAGAATTAAGCATGACATGTTAATTTATTCAGCATTGCAAGGGTGAATAGGGCCAATCCTCCACCAGCTTGACACATTTTGCACGTCGAGGCGGTTCTAACGAGTACCCACAATCTATGTTTTGAGCAGAAATAAGAAAAATATAAGCGTTTTTTATCTGAAAATTTTCAGTTTTTGGAGTTTGCTATATATTTGAATAGGCATGTTCTCGTAATGACAAAAAAAAAAAAAAAAAAAAAAAAAACACCTATGTTGTGGATATTGTAATGAGTACCTACAAAATATGGTATTGTGGAGAAACGAAAATGTTTATCTTGAGCAAATTCTTTCCTTTTAAAGTAGATTTTTTGACAAAACAGAAATCAACAGGGTTACCTGAAAATGTGGAAATATGTCAGTCACCTTAATCAACCCAGAACAAAAATTGCATTTTCATCTTTATGAAGGTGTAACCGTCTTTAAAATATCCGGCAAGCAGCCATATATGAACTACTAATACAGACATAATCCGCTCGCGAGCAACGCCCTTAAATGTTCGTAATTCAAACATTTAGGCCGTGTCACGCGAAAACGTGTCTGCGGGTATATGCGGACAGTGAAGTCCCAGATCAGTCTGCGCATTCGCGCAGCCTGATCAGGGCCTTCACTGACCGTTAACAGAATCATTGGATACTACAGAATGTATGAATGGAGAGCAAAGGCCCGGATGATACGTTGCGCATGCGCAGAATGATCTAAATCTGCACATTTTGCAACGAAGGCTCTGATCAGACTGCACGGATACGCAAGCTGATTTGAGTTTTCGTTGGGCGCATATGTCAGAAGGTAGGTTTTCTCACGTTTTGTCTCATACGCTTTCATAAAGTAAATTAGCAAATATACCGCATAAGCATCGACAGATATTCCGCTCATAAAGTTCACTACTGGTCTTTACTTTAAATGTGCCCCCATTAGGTGGATATTTTCTACAGTAACTTTGGAAAACCTAAGTGCACAGTGCGGTTATTAGGATTAATATGGTAAGTTCATCAGAATTGAATACACGAATAAGATATGGAGGCATTACGAAAATATATAGAAAATTTCACCTCCAAAAACTGAAAGTTTTCAGATAAAAATTTTGATATTTTTCAAATTCCTGCTCAAAAAATAGATTGTGGGTACTCGTTAGAACCGCCCCGGCGAGGCGGTTCTAACGAGTACCCACAATCTGTTTTTTGAGCTCAAAACATAGATTGTGGGTACTCGTTAGAACCGCCCCGGCGAGGCGGTTCTAACGAGTACCCACAATCTATTTTTTGAGCAGAAATAAGAAAAGTAATGTATATCCCTGTAAACCCCAGTTTTACTATAAAAAAAAGTGGGGTTTAAGGTGGTCAAAATTATATACGCGTTTTCGTGATGGTACCCAGGACAGCCACTATTACGAAACAAAGCTCTACCAAGGTACTGAATAAGGGTTTAGTGTTATGTAATGACTAAGCCAAACATCCCTCGAGAAGAGAAAAGAGACACAGGAGAAATAACACCTTGGCATAGTCAAGCCTCCGTATCACGCTCTTAAATACCTATCACACCCGCATAACCAGCACAGCACGCGTGTACATCATTTCAGAGATACAGCATTTTCTGATTTTCCGTTTTGTTTTCGGTCTCATCTTATCCGATCAAATAGGTTCATGTGCCAATCAAGCGAACTCTACCTGTACAATTTGTGGTGATAAATGTACACAAATCACAAGAAACCAAATCCTTCCTGCAGTACTTAAATTTGGCGCTAACCTCTTGTAGTTCTTTTTTTTTTTTTTTTTTTTTTTTTTTTTTTTTTCAGGAGTAGATCCATTTTCAGAAGGAAATTGTTGTGCAGGAAAGCAAACAGAGAATCATAATAAGGGTTTGCCTCATGAAAAATGGCGGAAAATCTATTAAGTGTATTATGGCTTTTTAAATATTCCAGGGAACACGATATTACCTGCTTACTGAGTTTCAAAAGCTGAATAGAAGGAGTGGCAGAATATGTTGAAATATTACATGTACCTTTTTATTGCTTAGCTATGATTGTTAAAAAAAGACCTATAATAGTGAACAACAAGACCTATATAATAGTGAACAACAAATAATGAGTACCCACGAAGGAATGGCCATTGCGGGCAGGGAACACACACACAAAGCTGAAAACAACTAAGTGTCAAGTTTTTTGGGCATTACGAAACCATGCCTATTCAAATATATAGAAAATTTCATCTCCAAAAATTGAAAATTTCCAGATAAAAAAAACCTGAAATGTTTCCATATTTCTGCTCAAAGCATTAATTGTGGGTACACGTTAGAACCGCCTCGGCGAGGCGGTTCTAACGAGTACCACCATCTATGTTTTTGAGCAGAAAAAAGAAAAATAATGTATACCCCTGTAAACCCAGTTTTACTATATAAAAGTGGGATTTAAGGGGGTCAATATTATATAGGCATGTTTTCGTGATGGCCAGACTACATTCTTTCGGCCAGTTTTGGAAACCAAATCGGAGTCAGCTACGGTAATTCAACGTCTCGCTTGAAATAAACTTTTAGTTTTCAGCCAATCAGATTATTTGATACAAGTTGTTGACATAAATTCACTTATTTAATGAAAAACAGTGCCTATCCAGATCAGTTGGCTTCCATCTGAACTGGATCTTTACTGTTTGCAAAGGCAAACAGCTACTAAAATGAAGGACCCTTGAGAGTATCAAACACAGGCACGAAACTGACAAAACTAAGTGTCAAGTTTTCTGATTCAGGCTACCTAGTTTCGACCAAACCTGAAAACCCAATCAAGGACAGCTACGTAATCCAATCACGCAACTGAAAACAATAAAAATATTAAGTTTTCTGGACTTACCCAGCCAAAGACAGTTAGGGTAATAACGTCTCGCTTGAAATAAACATTCTAAATGAGGTTCAACTACCTGAAAAGCAGACCCATAAGGTAAAGAAAAAAAACAACAGAAACCGAATAAAGTAAATCTATAAAGACAACTTCCATTTTGCTATGAGTGCAGTTTCACCGTATGGAGAGTATCAATAGCAAACGGCTCTAATGTGCACGCTCAGAACACTTGTGGTTTTCTTTTGTTTTGTTCTGTCTTCAGATTGTCACGAAGCCCTCTCATTTGTTTCTGAATTGCAGTTTTAGCATTATTTGTGTTTACTGTTAAGTTTCGGGGATGAAGAAGAGAGCATATGCTGACCAAACATATACAGTCGAACTTCAATTGCTTGAACATCTTTAGGACCATAGAAACTTGTTCTAGACATGGGTAGTTCGAGCCACTGAGAGTTAATCATAGCGACAAGTAAGTAAGCCAGTGGTTATAATTTAGAAATGTCGTTTTATTTTCTATGAAATAATGGTCTGTTCAGTGAACTCATTAGAATCGCATAATCGAGGCGGTTCTAATGGGAACACTCAACATACAAATTTTATGATAAAATAAAACAAATCATACAACATCTGTTTTGCTGAGCTACGAGTATCGGAAGAATTTCCTTGCGACTCAAAAAACGAGTTCGAATCAGCCACGGTAAACGAGCCATCGGTGTTCGAGTCATTAAAGTTTTACTGCATTTGTAACTTCGATTTGCATCAGAATTTAGGGCCAGGTTTCAATCGAGTAAAACTAGTAGGAGCACCACACTACTCCAATCAACCCAGCAGTTTTTCGATCGATTGTTTACAATCGAGTCATAGTATACAAGCGCCAAAATTTCCTTTAGGTAGTTGTTCACGTGGTTATTTATAGCAGCGCTTTTTCTTGTCACTGTGATGTCAGAGTGCTGTTGATAGTAGTTGTGGTCATGGTACCCAAGCCATAATTCAAACTCATAAATCCGTAAACGACTGGCGAATCCGAATTTTCAGACCAACAGACATGGACCCCAGAATAAAGGGTGTAATCAGGCGTCCGCGGATAGTAAGCATTACTTGGCAAGCTAGCTTCGTCCACCATGCCTATAGGCCTGAACGAAGGAAATGTTGGTAGAAGCGTATGTCCGGGATTTTGGAAGTCTACTTATGGTTCGTAAATGGCAAAAACATCAGAAATAATTCTGGAAACTGCCACATTGTAGGGATTGACCAGATCATGATGTCTCCCATAGAACTTCTTAAGTGCTGCTACCAGTTTGGTTTTTGATATGCCTGGCTCAACAACTTCGTAGTGAGCACTTTCCCACGCTCCATGAAGTCCTGATAATTTGAACAGGCTCTGGCATAACGGATTAACTGTGAAACGTAAACGCCGTATGCTGGTGCAGAAGGGATATTACTGCTCAAGAATGGAAAGTTAACAATGGGAAAATTGAAGTCATCCCGTTTGTCGTGAAGCCTAGTAGGATTATCTGTAAAATACCTGGACTGAGACATTTGGGACATGGGCAAACAATGCAGATATAGGTCTGATCGGAATCTGCACAATTTGCTTGAATTAAAGGAAGTAAAGTTTTAAATGAAACAGTCTTAATTCCCCGATAGGACCATTTTCACAGCCTACACTCAGAGACAATCGACCTACCAGTGCTGTCAGTGCTTTGATTTTTTTCTGCTGACTTTTCCAATACGGTTCTTCTGTTGCAGTTCTTTCGTTGTTTGTATGTGGGTTATTACTAATATTCCCTTGTACATTACGAAAATATGGCTATTCAAATATACTGAAAATTTTACCACCAAAAAATGAAAATGTTCAGCTAAAAAATTCTGATATTTTTCATGTTTCTGCTCAAAACATAGATTGTGAGTACTCGTTAGAACCGAAACAAAACAAAGATTGTGGGTACTCGTTAGAACCGCCTCATCGAGGCGGTTCTAACGAGTACCCACAATCTATATTTTGAGCAGAAATAAGAAAAATAATGTATACCCCTGTAAACCCCGGTTTTACTATATAACAGTGGGGTTTAAGGGGGTCAAAATTACATAGGCATGTTTTCGTGATGGTCTCGTTATTGTTTGTTCCGTATCTCGTTTTCTGTAGGTGCCCCGGAAAGGCTGAACCACTGCGGTTAGTCATAATGCCAGGAATGAGAGATAGCAGTTGTTTTCCTATTATTTCGCTTGCCAGACAAAAAGCAAAGTAGACCAAATACTAACTAGGTCCTTCTAATCGGAATACTCTGATTTTTTTCATAGGTCCTCAGTTGAATTTCAATGATTTTTAACTTTATTTTTTTCCATATCCACATAAAAAAGTATTAACATTATATATTTTATTGCACAAAAATGTTTCTTTGGAAATTTTGGAAGCTTTATTGGCATATGACCATAATCAAATTAGATTTCTCCAGGCAAAGGAAGCTATACTTAATAGAGATGCTAATGATAAAAACAGAAACCAAATGGACCTGGTTGTTTACAGATAATACTCAGGGGAGTTAACTGACTACTATCTCCCACTGAAGATTTTGCTGCTAAACGTATTTATCTGAATGTTATACTAACTATGACTTATGTAAAGCGAATACAATCAAAACTAGAAGTGAGGTTATCCAAAGAAATACCAGTCACACTCACCATCACGAAAACATGCCTATATAATTTTGAACCCCTTAAACCCTACTTTTATATAGTAAAACTGGGGTTTACAGGGGTATACATTATTTTTCTTATTTTTGCTCGAAAACCAAGATTGTGGGTATTTGTTAGAACCGCCTCCCCGAGGCGGTTTAACGAGTACCAACAATCTATGTTTTGAGCAGAAATATGAAAAATATCAGAGTTTTTTTATCTGAAAATTTTCAGTTTTTGGAGGTGAAATTTTCTATATATTTGAATAGGCATGTTTTCGTAATGCCAAATACAACTAATACAATCGCACAAACACATAAAACAAGCACCACTCAGATAACAACTGACGAAAGAACTACTCGGGTACCAATTGACGAAAGAAGAACTCGGGACAGACACCAAGTGGTCCGGCAAGCTAAAGTCATTTTGCATAGCTCCAAGTACATGTAACGCATTTTTTTTCAATGGAAAAGTTTTGATTTTTTTCCACGAAAATGTATATTGTGTGGACTCATTTGTAGCGCAGCCCTTGCTGGATTCCCGTACCTAATGATAACGACCAACAAGAGCAGGGATCCAGGACAAAACTTCGCTGATGTAATTTTTTTTCACTTTTGAATGCAGTCCTGATATATCCTTAGAACGGCCTAGGGTTTTGAAAAATGCAGCCAAAATGAGATTAGGGTCGGATATTTACCTCTGGAATCCAACATAAGCAACTAGTAAAACACTGATTACTTGAAAACGAAAGTGGATATGTTATTCTTCACAATCAAGCACTGCCAAATTTTTACACTCACGAAAGGTCATGGCGCAGGGGGTGGAAATGTATGCGCATAGAGATGTTTTTTTGTTTTTTTTTTGCGATTTCTTCCTACATTTTTTCCTCCTTTCTCTCCCTCTTTCCCTCCCTTTTCTTTTGCCTTTTCTTGCGCATTTCGTATGCTAGGCCATCTGAGTCGCGCTTGATTGGTGTTTACGGGGCTGCATTAGGAAAGTACAACGGTAAACCGAACATTTTTGGTTCGAAATTTTGACCATTTTTTTCTTTCTTTTTGCGCCCTTTCTTTACATGCTAGAGAGATACTTTTATTACCCCGCATACTACCGTATTAAATGGTACTAGAACTGGATGATTGCTTATAATAATCTTGCCGTGAGGGTCGTTCAAAAAGTGTTGGACAGCAATTACGCATAAATACGCTACCGCCGCCGAAAGGATATATAAAAAACTTCTTCTCTGAACATGCATATTTCGCTTAAGCTTGGAAAAAGCGTTTGTCTATGATATTCGAATGAAAGAATCATACGAGCCATTACGTCAGAAAACGTACCGTCGGACATGTACGTGCAGTGAACATTCAGATCAGACTGCGCGAATGCGCAGTCTGATCTAAATCTTCCCTGGGTACTATCATTTATATTTTGTACGATTGATTGATTGAGTTGAGGTTTTATGGCCCAGTCAACCCATTAGAGTCTTGTCGAGCCGATCACTTTACGTAACTACACTTTTACTGGGCAGGCTTAGTCCTCGAAGCGGTTAATCAGAACTTGTGCACATTCTTTCGCCAGAAAATGACAACTTCCCTTCTTGAATCGGCGGAAGAGAAAGATTGACCATAGAAAATATTTCATGATCAATCTCCACGAAAGAATGTTGCCGGATCCGGCTGGAATCGAACCCACGGCCTCCAGATCCCCTGTCGGACGCGCATCCGACTGAGCCAACGAGGGCCGGCTTATATTTTGTATGTGGAACACTGGCAAAAGGCTTTGTTAATTTGTTCGTGGTTACTTGCAGCTTAATAGCAAATGGTGCAGATCGAGATCAGTTGGCTTCTTCAGACGCTAACTGATCTGGAGCTGTACTGTTTGTCATTAAGCATGTGAATTGGCATCAACAACCTGGATTAAGTAGTCTGGTTGGCTGAAAATTAGAATTAAGCATGACATGTTAATTTATTCAGCATTGCAAGGGTGAATAGGGCCAATCCTCCACCAGCTTGACACATTTTGCACAATTTTTAGTCAGATCTCTAGAGAAGACGCTTTTAAACCATTAATATTGACATTTTCTTCATTTTTTCAATCACGAAAACATATCTATATAATTTTAACCCCCTCAAACCCCACTTTTATATAGTAAAACTGGGGTTTACAGGGGTATACATTATTTTCTTATTCCTGCCCCAAAACATAGATTGTGGGTACTCGTTAGAATCGCCTCATCGGGGCGGTTCTAACGAGTACACACAATCTATGTTTTGAGCAGAAATAAGAAAAATATAAACGTTATTTATCTGAAAATTATCAGTTTTTTGGAGTTTGCAATATATTTGAATAGGCATGTTCTCGTAATGACAAAAAAAAAAAAAAAAAAAAAACCTATGTTGTGGATATCGTAATGAGTACCTACAAAATATGGTATTGTGGAGAAACGAAAATGTTTATCTTGAGCAAATTCTTTCCTTTTAAAGTAGATTTTTTGAGCAAAACAGAAATCAACAGGGTTACCTGAAAATGTGGAAATATGTCAGTCACCTTAATCAACCCAGAACAAAAATTGCATTTTCATCTTTATGAAGGTGTAACCGTCTTTAAAATATCCGGCAAGCAGCCATATATGAACTAGTAATACAGACATAATCCGCTCGCGAGCAACGCCCTTAAATGTTCGTAATTCAAACATTTAGGCCGTGTCACGCGAAAACGTGTCTGCGGGTATATGCGGACAGTGAAGTCTCAGATCAGTCTGCGCATTCGCGCAGCCTGATCAGGGCCTTCACTGACCGTTAACAGAATCATTGGATACTACAGAATGTATGAATGGAGAGCAAAGGCCCGGATGATACGTTGCGCATGCGCAGAATGATCTAAATCTGCACATTTTGCAACGAAGGCTCTGATCAGACTGCACGGATACGCAAGCTGATTTGAGTCTTCGTTGGGCGCATATGTCAGAAGGTACGTTTTCCCACGTTTCGCCTCAAACGCTTTCATAAAGTAAATTAGCAAAATACCGCATCGTAAGATATTCCGCTCATGAAGTCCACTCCTGGTCTATAATTTAAATGTGCCCCCATTAGGTGGATATTTCCTACAGTAACTTTGGAAAACCTAAGTGCACAGTGCGGTTATTAGGTTAAATATGGTAAGTCCGTAAGAATTGAATACACGAATAAGGTATAGAGGCATTACGAAAACACGCCTATTCAAATATATAGAAACTTTTACCTCCAAAAACTGAAAGTTTCAGGTAAAAATTCTGATATCTTTCACATTTCTGCTCAAAAAATGATTGTGCGTACTCGTATCACGCTCTTAAATACCTATCACACCCGCATAACCAGCACAGCACGCATGTACATCATTTCAGAGATATAGTATTCCGTTTTGTTTTCAGTCTCATCTTATCCGATCAAATAGGTTCATGTGCCAATCACGCGAACTCTACCTATACAATTTGTGATGATAAATGTACACAAATCACAAGAAACCAAATCCTTCCTGCAGTACTTAAATTTGGCGCTAATCTCTTGTAGTTCTTTTTTTTTTCTTTTTTTTTTTTTTTTTTTTTTAAAGTATTATAAACAAACGCGTATTTGTCACGTGATCATGTGATGCCCCCGTGATATCCATTTATAGTAAGCTTGTCCTTTGATGTGTGCGAATCTGAATAGAAATGGTGAAAAATTAGGAAAATAGCGGCTGCTTAGATAAAGGTATTCCATCTGTAGACCCAGATCAGAATACACCAGGTTAAGGGTTAATAAGATTTTTCGACTTTGCTAGGGTGAGGATTTTTTGTTTCTTGTGTGGTTCGCCCACGCGTAACTTCTTTAGATTCTATTTGCCTTCACTGCAGCTGGTGTTAGGTTCCGTGTGGCGGCTGTAAAGTCTCCCCTAACTTCATCATAGTACATGTACAGTATTTATTTTTATGTTCCTTTGGAACACTGAATGCATTCTGGTACCCTTGAAAATAGAATTCCGCTTAAGCCGGTACTAAAGTTGAGGGCTTATGCCACCCTGCAAACTACCCAGCAGGCACATGGCGTCTATACAACGTCGCCTCATGGTCGATGCAACGTCATGACGTTACATCGACGTTGAGACGGCGTTATATAAACGTCACGTGTCCGCTGGGTACATTGCTGCCAAATAAAGTTTTCAGTGGAACGGGGACTCCGAATTTCGTTCTCTTGTTTGTTAAGCGTTTTCGAGAGTATTTTGTTTTAGATTTTAATTTGTAAGGTTTATGACCTCTCGCTGCATGTTAAGTCCTGTTTGAATGCTAGCATTGTGGTCAGCGGGGCTGTACGGCTGCCCACTTTGCTGTTCTGTTGTGTTTCCCAACGTCATTCTTTTATTTTTTGTAATACTGTTTGACATTAAGATCACCTCGTTTGAAAAGACGGAACTTGTTGCTTTGACTTTCTTTGTGTTGTAAAGTGTGCGTTATCCGTCGTTGTTTGTTTATTCCTCTTAGTGTAATTTGCAGGCTCTGTTCTGTGATTCTCGCACTCCCTGGACATCATCTTTATTAATTTCTTAACTGATCTGTATTCTGAAGATACATCGTATCTGATGGCGCTGTCGCATGCTATTTTAACCCGTTTACGTCGAGTGGACTCATCTATCACACTCTTTGGACCGATCAGTTTCCATTAGTAGGGTGTCTGGTTAGGTTTTATTACTACTATGTTTTATAGAAATTCATATCGCTAATACAAACAGTGTAGACCCTGATCAGACGCCGCATTTTGCGGCATCTGATCTGGGTCTGCACTGATTGCCAATTGCCTTTTTGTGGGTTAGACTAAAATGGGTTCTATGCCGCTTGTTATTGCCTATGGCGCGGACTGAGTTAAGAGAATGACCAAACGCAATCACATTTGTGTTACCTTAAACTAAATTCGTTGCTCCAGGAGAAATTAGGTATCGATAAGATCGAAAGATTAATTACTCACTCGTGTTCTCTTATTAATACAATTAACTTCCTCCTCGTTTCTTGAACTTTCCCTGTCATCATTTATTATTAGATTAGAAATCTCGTTTTTCGTTTCAAATTTCAAGTCAGGCATGATAGGCTTAACCATTTCACCTCTGAATTTCTGAATTGATTCTTTCAGTTTGCACATTTTTAACCATTCAATATTCTTGAATAGCTATATGATAATCAGTATGACCCCTATATATTTCTTTTTCATCATCACAAAATTGCAGTTGCCTTCAGTAGTCGGGTATCATTATTTATACATGTATGTACCCCTTAATTTTGGGACACCTTAACTCCTTGCAAAACTTGTCCTAAAATTTGTATCAATCAATTTTACTCCTTGTGGACGTGTCCATGAATTGATAGATGAGTAGCAAATGGTGTAGATCCAGATCAGACGCCATACTCAGCGGCATCTTATCTGGGTCCACATGGTTTGCCCAGACCTGTCTGTCCCAATAATTCGGGTTATTACGTTATTACGTTGTATTTACTCTAAACTTTGCATCGTGACACCTGCGCAAGCATTGTTGACCCAGATCAGACTGGTTGTCTGTATCAACATTGTATTCTGTTTAGTTACCTCAGCTTTAGATATATTACCAAGTAGCATCAAAGCACTGACGGCACTGGTGGGTTGATTGTCTCTGAGTGTAGGCCGGTTATGGGTTGTACATGTAGGAAAGTTACCCTGACTGTTTCATTTAACCCTTAACTTCCTGTAATCTGAGCAAACGGTGCAGGCCCTGATCAGACGCCGCAGCCTGCGGCGTCTGATCTGGGTCTGCACTGTTTGCAAATGTCCAAAATGTCCCAGTCCAGGTTTTACAGATAACCCTCTATCAACAGCACTTGGCCAGCCTCGGTGGCTCAGTTGGATGCGCCGTCCGACTTGAGACCAGGAGGTCGCGGGTTCAACCCCCGCCGAGGTCGGCAACATTCTTTCGTGGAGATTGATCATGAAATATTTTCTACATTTATTCTCTCCCTTCCGCTGATTCAAGAAAGGCAGTTGTGAGTTTCTGGCGAAAGAATGTGCACAATACTGGTTAACCGCTTAGAGGACTAAGCCTGCCCAGTAAACGTGTGGTTAGGTAAACTGACCGCGCTCGACATGACCCCATTGGGTTGACTGGGCCGTAAAACCTCAAATCAATCAAAATCAACAGCACTCTGACGTCGCAGCGACAAGAATAGCGCTGCTATGAATAACCGTTACCTGGATTTTGATAACGCGCGGTTTGATTACATTGGTCAATGATAAATTACATTGGACAACTACCTAAAGGAAATTTTGGCGTATACTATGGCTTGGTTGAAAACAATCGACCCAAAAAACGATCTGAACGAATTCTAAGATACTCGTCTGAGGCGTACAGTTGTCTGGATGTTTAGGTTATATACTGTGCAACACCTATCCGAAATTTATAACATGTCTTTATTATGACTCAGTGGTGGATTCAGAGGGGGTTCGTGGGGTTCGACTGACCCCCTTCTTTGACTCAAAATTTCATTTTCTTGGGACATTTTGGATAAATTTGATAAATCTGGGACATCTTTTCTTCATTCAACAAGTCTATTTAACTACTTGTGAATGTGTGTAAAATTCCTGGGTGAATGGCACGATAATGTGATTAAATCGAACGCTCTCATAAATCCTCTTGGATCCGCCCCTGTGAAAACACGATCATGTATTTGAACAAAGTTTATTGAATTACAAACAGTGTAGTTCATGAAAAACTTGTCATTTGGTTTGATTTAGGTCTATACAGTTTACTTGAATGTTTGTCCGAATATTTAGGCCAAAAATGGTATACCGGTTTAAACTGTTTTTCGCGGGATCAGGTTGATGTTTATATTTCGCCAGTTTTTACATCATAAATGGTTTTAGATGCACTCCCTCCCTTGTTATGTTCATGTTTAGTTGTAGCGCAATCTAGCACAAGTACAGAGTATGTGTTTGATTTTCGGTGTGTTTTGGAAGGGACCTCCAGTGTGCACTCTTGACATGAGACCAACATCTTATAATTATTTATTATACATCTTCGAAAAATACCACTGCCTCCTTGCAACCTTCCGACACAAAAATACAACTTCCTGTATCATGGTAGTAGCGTTTTCCGATTCTGTATCCTAGCTTACGCCGGTTCCCTGGTTTTGCAGTGACGTTACTAAACGTCATTCTATGCAATGGAACCAAAACTATGACGTCAATATTCGAAACGTAGCTTCAGTAGTTCGCGCATTTCGGCGTAATATGAGTAAAATTATGAACAAAAATGAGAGATAAGGTGTATGATAAAAACATCATTACTATAGTAACTTGATCTGGTGTACTGTACATTCGTATCACGTCTCATGAATGAGCTGATATCATCGGATCACATGACGTTGCATTATTGTTTAATGTTTCGTGCTAGGAGGTCTCTTTAAAAAAAAAAAAAAAAAAAAAAAAAAAAAAGCATCAAATCTATAAACTGTACCTGTACATTACAAGACAAAATTGGAGGTCCATTTTCCCTGAACATATTTACAAAACGATCAAAAGTTGCCAAACCACCAATAATTCAAATACAGAATTACCTTTGACTGAGCCAAAGAGTCGTTAAAGTGTTCGTTTTTATTCCAAGAATTGTTCAAAACAACTGTAAAGCACATTTACAATAAGATTTTAGCCGTGCCATGGGAAAACATGCCTTCGGACATTTATAGACAGCGAAGGCCGTGATCAGACTGCGCTGATGCGCAGTCTGATCAGGACCTACGCTGTCCGCATGAAAGACCTAGTGGCTACTACACACCATAAAGATGTATAAAAAAATAAATATGGACGTACACAGAAAAAAACACAGCCCTCCAGATGAGAATATGGGAAGGACCGTAATTAATGTTGTTTAGAACTTATGGTCCAACCCGTATGCCTGTATGTCATTATGGCAATAAAATGTGTTGTTTAAACTAGAAACAGCCCTCCCAACGTCCTTATGAGTTTATGCGAATTCGCTGGCTGGTCTGGGTCTTTAGTTTTTCGCATATGCCCTGAAGGAACCGTTTCTCATGGGGCGGCCGACATTTATTCCAAGAAGAAGTAGGCCTCGTCACAGTAATAAGTGTATGTATATATATGAGTAAAATGAAGGGTTAAAGTATGACTGCGATTCCAAGCAGTCCGCTCATCGCCAAGGTCTAGGCCAGCGCCCAGGTCTGGGCCCTCGCTTTTAGCTTACTAACATACCTTAGTATCCAGAAACTCTCTAAGCGAATAATGAAGATCCCAATAGGGTTGCACAGATGCACAAGTTGATTAGGGTATGTTAAAGAACCTTTTTACCAGATGCAACCGAAATGGCTTTACCTGTACAACTTTAGAGGCCGTGTTCAATAGTTATGTTTTGCTGGTGGTGATTATCATAATTAACATCGCCCGCTGCCGCATTTTATTAGCCAAGTTTCATTTATGTTGTTAAAACCTTTGACTTGTTTACCAGCTAAGATCCTTGAAATATGTAAGCGTTAGGCTGAAAAACAATTAATTCTAAGAACTCGACAACTGAACGCATATATGCATGTGCATGTACGTTTGGACATGAAGGACTGAAGCTTGAACTCTGAGACATTGTTCTTCATTTACGTACATAAAAAAACCCGCCATAAAATAGTTTGAAAAGTGGTTTAACACAATAAATAGATCTATGCACTTCCTACTTACACTGAGCACCAGTGAACAGACGGTCTTATGCATGTGCTCGTTTTAGCACGATATTTACCACTGTTCTGTTTACGTGGCGAATCAGATCAAACGAAAATTTCAAAATAGAAGCACTGCCAGTACTGATGGAGAGTGTAGGCTGTGAAAATGATCCTTAACGGGTACTTTACACTATTTCCTTTACCCTTAACTTCCTGTAATTTAATCAAACGCTTTCTGCGGCGTCTGATCGGGGTTTGAACCGTTTACCAATGTCCCAGTCCAGGTTTTACAGATTACCCTCTTTACACTATAGCGCGGCTATAAATAACCATTTCTTGGACTTCGTACAAACGCGCGGTTTGATTTCATCCATGTCACATGGACAACAATCTTAAGGAAATTTTGGTTGATGTAAACAATCGACCCTAAAAATGAATTACAATAAAAACAGAACAAATTAAACCACACTGGTTACATTGTATCTTGTTATCTAATGTGGGAAGTGACGGGATCGGAAAAGACGCTAAATAAAATCACATTTCCCTTTAAAGCTAAGCACTCTAGGTAAAATTTTCAGCAAACGACATTTTGAAATAGGTTTCTTATTTTTCTCTGAAAATAGGACTTGACTTGACGATGAAGACAACTTGCATAAAAATGTCAAATCCTGTTCTGGGAGAAATAAGAAAAAATACCATCGGTTTGTCGTCTGCTGAATTAGCCCAGAGAGAGGCAACGGTTAATGATAAATATGTAAAAACATGCAAATTATCAAATCAAAACCATTATAGTAAGTTTGAAACAGTGTTAGTTTGAAAAAACAATTAAATTTAGGAAATGTAAGGGCTATTAATGAATTCGCATTGTTCAAAAACATTTATGCAGATTTTGTAGACGCTCATACCTAGAATGATGCTCGTTATTCTCTCTGTTGTATAAAAGTATGCAATATAAACACACACACGCACGCGCGCGCGCACGCACACACACACACAAAACATTTTGTTAACCAGTTGTTTTTTTCTGCCTAACACTTGCTTTATTTTTATTTATAATTATTTTTGTATGGCAACGCATTAGAATTTTAAAAGAAAGAAAGAAAGATAGAAAGAAAGAAGGAAAGAAAAAGTTATGCATGCATCACGCTATATCCTTCTAAACCACTGGGCGGACTTTAACCAAACTTGCAACATGACTTCCCCACGTGGTAAGGGTGTGCGAGAGCAACATTATTTTTCCGTCTGTGTGTACGTCCGTCCGTCAAACTATTAGCAACATAAGCATGGAGTGTGGGTATTTTGCGATGACGTGTCATCGACTGCGCAATCTAGCTCCTACTTTTAAAGATTTGTTACAGCCCACTTGGCGCCGGTCTCGGTGGCTCAGTTGGATGAGCCGTCCGACTATAGACCAGGAGGTCGCGGGTACAACCCCCGCCGAGGTCGGCAACATTCTTTCGTGGAGATTGATCATGAAATATTTTCTACGGTCATTCTCTCCCTTCCGCTAATTCAAGAAGGACAGTTGTCAGTTTCTGGCGAAAGAATGTGCACAATACTGGTTAACCGCTTAGAGGACTAAGCCTGCCCAGTAAACGTGTGGTTAGGTAAACTGACCGCGCTCGACATGACCCCATTGGGTTGAATGGACCGTAAAACCTCAAAACAAACAAACAAACATCCCACTTAGCGAGTAATGGGCATTCATATGCAAGCACAAACATATGGCAGTTGATTCACATACAGACATTCACCTAATTTCAGACGGCATTATAAATATTGCAGCAGGTGCAAGATGCATGGTATCTTTCTTGGTTACGGGGAGGTGTTTGTTATGAAATCTGACATCACGAAAACATACCTATATAATTTTTACCCCCTTAAACCCCACTTTTATATAGTAAAACTGGGGTTTACAGGGGTATACATTATTTTTCTTATTTCTGCTCAAAATATAGATTGTGGGTACTCGTTAGAACCGCCTCGGCGAGTACCCACAATCTATGTTTTGAGCAGAAATATGGAAAATATCGGAGTTTTTTATATGAAAGTTTCAGTTTTTGGAGATGAAATTTTCTATATATTTGCAATTGCGTATTTTCGTAATGAGTCCGGCATTTCTGTAGAAATGCCACTGCAGTTTATCTATATCAGGATAGAACAGATTCTAAAATGAATGACATTTGAGAGCAATGAACACACTCACACAGCTGAAAAAAATACAAGGTTTTATTTTGTCTGGGCCAGACCAGCTAAGGCCTCATCAGTGACACCTATTGACTTTTCGTAAAACTATAGGGGACCCCATATAGTTGGGCTATTTTCCGCAATTTAATACAAGAAAAACAACTTTTGTAACTTCCTGTTTGTGTTCCTACACACCAAGCCACTTCTGAAAATGGGTCTTCTCTCAAAGGAAAGAATTTGCTCCCACGGGTAGCAAATTCTTTCCTTTTAGAGCATACCCCTTTTTAAAAGGGGTTAGAATTCTTAACTCTGGGGTACATGTATTCCCTGTGTGTTCACATGAACTGTTTATCTATCTACACTATTTAGACTGGCCGCCTTTTCAAAAGGGGAAGTAAAAACAGGTTTAACAAAGTAACTTCCCATTTCTCTTAATAAAACAACATGCAAATTCTGTTACATTTACATTTTCCACACACATTAGTGCTTTGCAAGGTAATTCCGTTGAAATTGATAAAAATCTTCAATCTTTTTTGCACTTGATGCTTCAGATCGATTCCGCTTTTTCTGTGTTATATATTAAAATTTACTACTCGTCTATGCAAATTCAGCAGACAACAAATTGACGATATTTTTCCCCATAAAAAAAACCCTTTCTATTTCAGGCAAGAAGACAATTTGCATAAAATGTCACTTTCTGGGAAAAAATTAGAAAAATATTTCAAACTGTCGTCTGCAGAAATTTTGACCCAGCATGCTTAGCATTAAGAGCTATTCATCGCATTTCACCACTTGTGCATTAACCTTTACCATTCTCTAGGCTAGTTCAGCAGGCGACAAATTGTTGATATTTTTCTTTATTTTTCCCAGAAAACAGGTTTTGACATTTCATGCAAATTGTCTTCAATGGAGACAATTTGCGTGAAATGTCAAAAACCTGTTTTCAGGGAAATATAAGAAAACTATTTCAATATGTCTTCTGCTGAAAAATTTACGCAGCGTGGTTAGCATTAAAAGCTATATATCTGCATTCTAATATTCAATTAGCCACTTGTAGTTGAGTTGTCTACAGATACGATTGGATTTAGTGGTTTAAAAAAGGTCCTTTTAACTTGAATATGTCCTCTTGAAATGCTAGAATTCTTAAGTGAGGAGTATTTTCTGTGTCTTCATGTCTTGTCTATTTATTGGCACTTGAATACCAACGGCGATCTTGAAAAATAAAAATCAAAGCGCCAAGAGTTCTGACAGAGCGGTTGCCAGAAATTCTATACGCCTCTAGAATTGATTGGGATTTGTCCGTTACGGTACTCGATAAACCATTTTCCGTCCTTTTCGGTGGAAAAAGGTCCTTTTCGGTGTTTAGTAGGACTGCAGTTCGTGCTACACTTTTTAGCCGACGCTGTTGATTTGGCGCGTTTTATTCATATTCGTCCGCGGATATTGTACTCAGTATTATAAAAATCTTATATCTTCAAAAATTTTAAATTTTCTATGGTTTTGTATATTTATTTGCTTAAATGTGTATAATGCTTATTTATTCGCGTCAGAGTGTATAGTGCTAATATGCTTGAATGCATAAGTCAGCGTTATCAGCGTTAGCAGGGAACTATTAATTAGCTAGTTATTAGGTTGGTAGTAAAGGGAAAACGGATTGTGCAAAGATGGTATGTTAAATTTAGTGGGCGATTTAGCAACCGCCCACAAAAAGGATGAAAGCTGATGGCGATCTGATGCACCGCTCATAGCAACTGATGTGTGCAGTCCATAGTTTTTTGCTTTATTCAGGCTGTGTACAGTGGTGCCAAAAGTCGATTCCCTGGTCTAGCAAGCACAGAGAAAATGGTCATTTAATAGTTGTAGTAGGTGCAAACATATATGCCATAAAGTTACTTAACCATGATAAAAATGACAACAATCTTCACAGACAGCAGTTAAAATCAAACAATAAGGAAATATATTCACATGAACAGTTCCTTGGTTAATTGCATAGTTTGGTGGCAATATGACTGACTGAAAAGTTGGTTATCAGAGCATCACAGAATAAGCTACATATTAAGGTCTTGAAAACGTGTTACTTATTCGAGTGTCTTATGATTTCAGAAAAATAGGTGAACCAAAGGAAACCCTTTAATAGTGCGTCTACAAGTGTCATACCTGAAAATAAGTGATATGTGCTTGAATTGACAGTTGATAGCAGGATAATGAGCCGACCAGCCTCTTGTTAGAAAGTATCAATTGAAAGGGACGTGTAAAGAAGCACAAAACAGTATGTATTGCTTGGAATGTTGAGAGTAGGTGCTTTTATGGAAAGCAGTGGGAAATTAATTGTGGTCTGGGGTATACTATTTCACACCAAGACCTGCTGAAAAGGGTCTTTAGTATAAGGGAAGAATTTGCACCCTCTGAGTAACCCTTTTTAGATAGAGTAAACATTACGAAAACAAGCCTATTCAAATATATTGAAAATGTTACCACCAAAACAAATGAAAATTTTCATATCAAAATTCTCATATTTTTCATATTTCTGCTCAAAAACATATATTGTTGGTACTCGTTAGAACCGCCTCGCCGAGGCGGTTCTAACGAGTATCCACGATCTATGTTTTCGAGCAGAAATAAGAAATTAATGTATACCCCTGTAAACCCCACTTTTACTAAGGGTTTAAGGGTGTCAAAATTATATAAGCATGTTTTTGTGATGAGCCCCTGAAATATTATTTCAACGTAAATTTGACCGATTTGGCACGGAGATTTTCAATGTGTGATTGCCGGTGATTCACTTTTCTGACGGTTTTCGCGCAGTCCGTAAGTGAGTCGCCGGCATTCATACATTGATAAAAGCCACAAAAATTAAATTGATTCCTATAATAAAATATACATAAAGCATAATTTCCACTATTTCATTAGGCAGTGACCGCAGACAGTAACAGACAATTACACCCAACTCTGATATAACTTGATAATTATTTTTAGTTAAGGCTTAGCATGTTGGGTAAATTTTTCAGCAGACGACATATTGCAATATTTTTCTTACTTTCCCCAGAAAACATGTTGACATTTCATGCAAGTTATCTCCAATTGAGACAGTTTGCATGAAATGTCTAATTCTATTTTCTGGAAAACTAAGAAAATAAGATCAAATTGTCCTCTGTTGAATTAGCCCAGAGAGTGACAAAGCTAAAGGAGGCAAACAAAGGAAGGAACCCCATATAGCGTCTCCATATTTACATATTTTAACAAGATTATTCCCTGAAGTAGACAGTGCATTATACAATATTTGAGCGAATGTCAAATTAAGTATATCTGTGGATCTACTATAGAATGGTTTGTGTGCTATCTTATCTATAGAAATATAATTAAGACGCTTCGCAATTTTTAGTTTTCAATACTTCATACCCACTTAAAAACGCTGCCTACAGAGCGTAATGCCATAAATATTCTACTTGCAGAATATTAGAACAGAACAGAACAGATACTTTATTCTCTCAGATCATAAAGTAGCTTTTTTATGACGTACTCCCGGCGCTAATGATAGACACGGGATAGGCCTGATCGTAGAACTATCTATGAAGTAATAAAGGAAAACAAATGTTTCTATGGCAATTTTATGTGTTTGAGGTGCAGTTTGATAAATCAACCCAGAAACAATGCAGAAAAAATGAAAAAAAGAAAATTCAAATAAAATTTACATATGATATACTAATTCTACTACTTTTTTTTATCCCAAGCAATTGTGAAATTATATTTACTCATTTTAAAAATCGTCCCCGGAAAGTCGTTATGGTATCAAAGAGCATATTACTAATATAGACATATCTTTTCTCATAAATCAAAATAGTAATAATAATAAAAAAAAGAAGAAAAATCTAGTGAGTGCATAACCTTGAAACAACGTTATAGTGGTGAACATCATCACATTGAATGGTGACTGTATTGTGTCTGTTTACTAGAAACCTCGAGGGGGTAACTTAGGGGTCATTTTAGTACGGGTGTGCGAGCCAGTATTTCAAAACCTACCCCATTCATATACCTGGCCTTCGAAAAAACGGACCCATTCATATACTTGATCATCCAAAATGTTGAACTATTCATATACTGTCCTTTGATTTGTTATACCCATTTTTTGTTGGTTATTACACAAATATCACAGTCAATTCATATAATACCAAGAGGTTAAGCAGCCTCGAAAAATCTCTGTGCGAAAAATATGTGCATATACCAGGATGTCAGAAAAAATGGGGCCTTTCACATAAGAATCCAGAAAAATCGGCCATTCATATACTTTTTGTTGAAAAAAGGGGGCCAATCATATAACTGGCAGCGCTGAAAAAGAGGGCTATTCGGCACTCACATCCGTACTATGCCATATATAGGAAGTTACCCCCCCCCACCCCCCCTCCACACCCCGGACGAGCTAGAAACAAAGAAAGAAAGCATAACTACTCTATGTTGAGGTCTGCTTGACTAAATAGGCGTTTTCAAAATCGTTCAATTATGATCTTAAATTGTCTACTCAAGCGGCATATTTTAGTAAAGTAAAGTACTCTTTCACACATTGTAGACGTCCGCGTTTCGTTGGTGCATGGAGGTCATGGATGGCAAAGGAAATGTGTTGACACACGAAACAATCCGCGGTATCTCAAAAGCAATCTGAGTAGTACAGGGCGCCACTATGGGGACTCTAATCTGAATTACTTACTGCCGAAGACGTTCATTCACCAGAATTCAAGTGTCATTTTATTATCTTTAATGCATTTTAATGGAATACATTCCAAAGTAAGTTAGTTTAATTCATTTTCACATTTTCATTTTAGCAATTTCTCAAGGTCCGGTAAACCACGTGTAAACCTGCAATGTATCACAAGTACGGATGTTTACATTTGTGTCTGAATGTGGCTATCTGTGATACAAGGTGTGTTAATACTTTTACACTGTAATTAAAAACATCGCAAATAAATCTATTGTGAAAAATGAATAAATTTTAGTTATTTACCGAAGGAATGTTTCTTTCATCCCATCACGAAAACATGCCTATATAATTCTGACCCCCTTAAAACCCACTTTTATACAGTCCAACTGGGGTTTACAGGGGTATTCATTATTTTTCTCATTTCTGTTCAAAAACATACATTGTGGGTACTCGTTTGACGAGGCGGTTCTAACGAGTACACACAATCTATGTTTTGAGTAGAAATATGAAAAATATTAGATTTTTTTATCTGAAAATTTTCATTTTTTGATGGTAAAATTTTCAGTATATATCAGTGAATAGGCATGTTTTCGTAATGGGTCTCACTATTTGGTGACAAGAAGTGACAAGGGGTGTCATGGGGTGACAAGAGATATTTTTTATGGTGTCAAGAAACATTCTGGATATTATTTCGACCATATTATTACTGGAAAATATATTTTGGATGTTTAATTTGCACGAGAATTCAAATTTTGGAGAATATATAGCACATTCCTATGGAATATTGCGACATGATTTCCTCAGGGATTAACCGCATTTACCGACAAGACAAGACGTATGTTTTTGATGATAAGAAGCTTTCATTACGAAAACATGCCTATTCAAATATACTGAAAATGTTTCCACCAAAAAATGAAAATTTTCATATAAAAATTTCTCATATTTTACATATTTCTGATCAAAACATAGATCGTGGGTACTCGTTAGAACCGCCTCGACGAGGCCGTTCTAACGGGTACCCACAATCTATGTTTTTGAGCAGAAATAAGAAAAATAATATATACCCCTGTAAACCCCAGTTTTACTATATAAAAGTGGGGTTTAAGGGGGTCAAAATTATATAGGCATGTTTTCGTGATGTCTTGTAATAAGTTAAACAATATGCTTTGAATTTCATCTTATATTAGAAGCCAATAAAGTACCTTATATAGTAGGTGAAACAGCGACATGAATTTTCTTAAAAGAGGTGACAAGAGATATTTTTATGGTGACAAGAAGCGTTTTTGTAAAAATATAGACGATATCATTCTTGGAAATTATTTTTGTCACGGTGGTGTTTAGTTTGCATAAGAAAACCATTTTGGACGGTAACAAGACGTTTCGTCTCCAAGACGTTTCCCCCCTGGTCGTTTCCCCCCTAGTCGTTTCGCCCCCATTTTGGCCCCTAGTCGTTTCGCCCCCAACTCTAGTCGTTTCGCCCACAAACCATTTCCCCCTCTATTTTTTTTTATATAAAAGATTTATTAACTCCATGTGAGACAGAAAGAAAGGGAGAGAGAGAGAGAAGAACATGTACTTTGAATGAAAATGTTAATTAGGAACTATGATAAGTATTACCTGTTTTGATCAATACCGTTAATCACATTGTTTATTTGGTTTGACTCATTAATCATGACATTAATGCGATTAATGATGAGGTGTGAAAACACGCGCTCTTTGCAAAGTTAAACGCCTTTTATTATCGCTTGAGCACCTTTACCAGTTTTGTTTTAAATTGACTGACGACACCAGAGATGTTCGTTTGAACAGTCAGGATGAAGTTACGAGACTTTAGAACAGATAGTTAATTGTCATCTGCTGTTATTAAAATATTGTAACAAAAATAAAACCACTGAATAAAAAAGATATACGACAAAAAACTAAAAAAAAAAAAAAAAAAAAAAAAAAAAAAATGAAAGAAAAAAAAAATAATAAGCAAAACAAGTGATTAAACATAATAAAAAAAATAATAAAGATAATTAAACAATAAAATACATAAAAATACATAAATAAGATTAAAAAAAGTAGAAAAAAAAAGAAAGAAAAAAGAAAAAAAAGATGGTCGGTAAATAGTTACACTAAAATTTTTGAAGAAAACAGCCTCACACCTCTCCGAGAGGCCACTTTTAAGCTCGAGGGGGTGGGGGGGGGGGCGGGGGAGCGGCGGGAGTCGGGGAGCTTAGGGGTAAATTTGGTACGGGTGTGCGAGCCAGTATTTCAAAACCTACCCCATTCATATACCTGGCCTTTGAAAAACCGGACCCATTCATATACTTGATCATCCAAAATGTTGACCTATTCATATACTGCCCTTTGATTTTTTTTTACCCATTTTTGCTGGTTATTACACAAATATTACAGTCAATTCATGTAATACCAAGAGGATAAGCAGCCTCGAAAAATCTCTGAGCGAAAAATATGTGCATATACCGGGATGTCAGAAAAATGGGGCCTTTTACATAGGGAATCCAGAAAAACTGGGCCATTCATATACTTTTTGTTGAAAAAAAGGGGACCAGTCATATATCTGGCAGTGCTGAAAAAGGGGACATTCGGCACACACATCCATACTATGTCATATATAGGAAGTTACACCCCCTCCCCCCCCCCCGAGCTTTTAAGGCCCGGTGCCGGCCGGTAACTAAGGATAAGTTATCCTTAGACTGACGTGACAGGGCGATGATGCTACTTAAATATTTGCATCTTCTCACCTCTAATAAAAGTTCAACAGTGAAAATTAGTTTAACAATGAAAAGTGGGCGAAACGACTAGGGGGACGAAACGACTAGGGGGGCGAAGCGACTAGGGGGAAAACGACCAGGGAGGAAACGTCTTGGGGGCGAAACGACTATGGGAGGAAATGGTTGGTGGGAGGGGGGGTGGGGGGGGGGGGGCGAAACGTCTCGGATTCTTTTGGACAACTCTGAAACACATTTCCAAGAAACAGACATGCCGTAAGCTGTGGACTGAAATCTGTGAGGTTTGGCAAATTTTTAAGGGAGATTTGATAAAATTCTGTGAGATTTTAACAAAAATAACTGTAAAGCTCTACCTAAATAGTCAAATGCCTTTATTTAAATGCCAATATAGTCAAAAGCCTTTATTTAAATGAACAAAGCTTATGGAAGAGACAAAAAAAGTGTGATTTTCTATTTATTTCTTCATTAGTTGTTTTGTAAGATTGGTTGAAAATTCTGTGAGATTTGAAAAATCTTATGGGAACTGGCTTCCAGATCGGCCAAATTCTGTGAGATTTTATCTCACAGTGTGAGATATGGCATGTATGAAGAAAAACGCCGATGGGATTTCCTATTTGATCTAACGCATTTACCGACTAGAGATAAACGGATGACAAGAGATAGTTGTTTGATGACAAGAAACTTTCTTGTATTTTTTTTGACAATATCAATGTTGGAAAATATGTTTATGACATTTATCGTGATCATTCGAACTGGTTTTTGAGTCCCTATGAAATTCTTCCGATAGGTCCAGAAAACAAATATTTAGGTAAATGTTCTGATTTTATCATGAAATTGTATGTTGTGTGTACTCATTAGAATTGCCTCATCGAGGCGATTCTAATGAATACACTCAACATACAATGATTGTATAGAAGATCGAAAAAAAACACCTAATTTATCACCATTTGCTTCCTGACCTTGCGCCATAATTAAACCTCAGTGGCTCGAACTATCCATATCTGGAACAAATTTCCATGATCCCAATGATGTTCGAGCCATTGAAGTTCGACTGTATTTGTAATTTGGAGCTGCATCAGAAGGGTTAGGATTCGTGCGAGCACAACTGATTTTAGTCCCTAGTGACCGTTCAAAGGCAGTGTCTCTGTCGCAGTTCTTCTCTGTGTGTCTTTAGTTTCATACGTGGCGTTTGTTTTGTCATTATTTGTTCCTCATCTCTCCTTCTTTTGGTGCCTCGTGAGAATTGTCCTTCGTGATTGTAGCATTTCTTGGGTATTTTTACCGATATTCAACAACAGTGGCAGCAACTGTTGTAAACTAAGTTGTCTTCTGGTAATAACCCTTCTCTTGCTGAACACGATATGCCCTGTCTTAGCAAACAGTGTAGATCCAGATCAGTTGGCTTCTGAAGAAGCCAACTGATCTGGATCTGCACTGTTTGTCATTAAATATGTGAATTTCTATCAAAGACCCAGATCAAGTTATCTGATTGGCTAGAAAATTAGAAGTGGGCGTGGCATCTAAATTTATTCAGCATGACAACGGTTAAAATTCAGCAGGTTAAAGATTTGATTGGATACAAGTTATTGCGGCCATTACGGTACATAGAGTAATATTGAATTATGCATTTGTGTTAACTTTCAACATATTCTTTATTAAAATAAGTTTAAGGTAAGAAATGAATGTCAAACAGCATAGATCCTGATGAGACGGTTAATTTTGATTCATCACATAAGAACCTAAGCTGTTCATTATCGCCTGTGGCGGCGGTGACGGAATTACAGATAATTTGGCTATACCATTGTATCAACAGACAAGTATTACATTTTTGTCACGGAGGAAATTATTAAAAATCATATACAAAAGAGTCTCGCAAACAGAAAACGACCACATGACATATGCGACCAGCGTAGATTCAGATCAGCCTGCGCAATCGATCAGAGTCTACTATGGTCAATATCATTATATATGGACATTAAAGATTCTATCAGCGAACAACGTAGACCCTGATCAGACTGCGCGGATGCGCGGGCTGATCTGGATTTACTCTGGTCGCATGTGTCATAAGGTTATTTTTTATATAGAGAGGATCAAATACTGGAAATGCCCTTCGGTACCATCACCGATCTACTGATCTAGTTATTATTTTCAGAGACCTTATCACAATGGCCCTTTAGAGAACATTTAGGTTACTGGCATTATGGAAAAGATATGCGCATTTTCGTAGAAAAAAAAAAACTTAGGCTTTTGTAGATTTTGAAGGAGTTTGTATACATTTTGTAGATTTTTCCGCCTTTTTTGACCAGGGAGACAGCCTTTGGGACTGTTGTTTTTTTTTTTTTTTTTTTGCTATCATGCAAATTCTTTCCTTTTGGAGTGCACCCATTTCCAGAACGGAAGCAAGGCAATTTTGACAGTTACTCCCTCTGAAAGTGTATCCGATCCCCTTAAAAGCTAACTAAAGGATTTTTTTCTTTTTTTTTTTTTTTTTTGCTTTTTATTTTAATCCTCGATCCATCACGAAAACATGCCTGTATAGTTTTGACCCCCTTAAAACCCTCTTTTATATAGTAAAAATTATTTTTCCAATTTTGTTAAAAACGTAGATTGTGGGTACTCGTTAGAACCGCCTCACAGACTAACGAGTGCCCACAATCTATGTTTTGAGAAGAAATATGACAAATATCAGAATTTTTTATCTGAAAACTTTCCTTTTTCGTTGTAAAATTTTCAATATATTTGAATAGGCGTGTTTTCGTAATGCTATTCTATAGTATTCAATGGTGCGGTAAGCGTACAGCGTAAACGCTGGTCAGACAGCGCGGATGACTTCGCTGTTCACATGCACAATGTTTTCTGTTTTTGTTTCAGCTCAACCTATCCTTGTCATATGAAGCCAAGGCACGATACCATGACACCACGATGTCTGGTAGAGCAAACATGAATCGGGGCACAGCACTTCCTACCTGATAGCATGTGTGCCTAGCGAAGAATCAGAGTCAGTCTGCGCATTTGCAAAGTCTGATTAGAGTCTTTACAGTGCAGTCTGTGGATAGTCAATGGTCCAAAGCGTTATCAGGCGAACAGCGAAGACGCTGATTAGCCTGCACGGAAGCACAGGCTGATCTGAGTCTTCGCTAGGGGCACATGCAATCTTGTAGGAAATGCTGTGTCCCGGCTCAAATGTAAGTAACTTATACGTCGTCTTTATAATCTATAGACTCATTATCAGTTAAATGCCTAAGAGACATGCAGAGGAATAATGATACCACTGTGTTAATATATTAGAGGCGGAAAAGATCATCTCAAGAGAAAAGGACTATTCATGGTGGATTCGATCAGCGAAGGCATTGCTTAGTCTGCGCATTCTGTTCGGTACTTTCACTCTGTAACGGACAATTTTACAGTATTCAGTGGTTCTATAGGCGAGCTGCGAAGGCTCTGATCAGAATGTGTAAGGACCCAGGGCCCGAGGCTGTAAAACTTTTTTCCATGCTCAACTCAAGCTGAGCATGAAAATTTCTCTGCTAATAAATATGAAAATGCTAACGATAGTTGGCATTTTCATATTTATTAGCAGAGAAATTTACATGCTCGGCTATGTTTAGCAAGAAAGAATTGGCAATTTTTAGTAATTTGAGATTAATAAGCATGATTTTATGCTCAGCTGGGTTGAGCATATAAAAAGTTCTATAACCACGGGGTTTCTATGGATTTTTGTCATCCGCAAAAGCCCCAAGGACACGTTTTTGCATGACGAGTCCCAATTCATTTTTAGTTAATTACGTACTAAGTCTATTAATATGTTACTACGACATGCGCATGGACAGGTTTTATTTAACCATAGACTTAAGATGCAAGCTTCATTTGATAATAATATGTATGTCGGCATTCACTTATTGAGACGCAACATGAGAAACTGTACCTTATGATATGTGTGCCCAGAGAAGATGTAGATCAGTCTGCGCTTCTGTGCAGTCTCATGAGAGGATCATAATCTTCACCGTGCGTTCTATGTATAGTCAAGGATCCATGACATCTTTAGCTGGACAGCGAAGACTCTGATCAGACCGCGGAAGCGCAGGCTGATCAGAGACTTCGCAGGGCGCACATTTCAGAAGGCATATTTTCTCACGCGACGCTTGATTAATTGCAGTCTTGGTATTACCGTCTTTCTTATGCAAGAAGATGTCTTCTGGGGATATAGGGACAGCGAAATTATAAATGAAGTTACCCAGTAATAGCCACAATCACGAATTACAGCCTTCCCAAGGCACTAAATAAGTAGAGGTGAGGGACAAACAATGACACAGTGACACACTTGTGATAACTACCATACAAACAAAGAAGAACTGTAATAGAGGAACCGCACTGGAACGGTCAAAAGAAAAACAACCTGGTAATTAAATTAGTTTTACTTGGTCGAAACTATGCCCTTAACTCCGATGCAGCTCTAAGAACACCGATCGGAACCTTGCTCTTAATCCTGATGCAGTTCTAAAGTCACCGATCGAGACCTTGCCCTTAATTCTGATCCGGTTCCAAAGTCACCAATCGAAACTTTGCCTTAATTCTGATGCAGCTCCAAAGTCATCGATCGAAATCTTGCCCTTAATTCTGATGCGGTTCCAAAGTCACCGATCGAAACCTTGCCCTTAATTCTGATGCGGCACCAAAGTCACCGATCGAAACCTTGACCTTAATTCTGATGCGGCTCCAAAGTCACCGATCAAAACCTTGCCCTTAGTTCTGATGCAGCTCCAAATCCACCGATTGAGACCTTGCCCTTAATTTTGATGCGGCTCCAAAATCACCGATCGAAACCTTGACTTAATTCAGGTGCGACTCTAAAGTCAACCATGAAAACCTTGCCTTTAATTTTGATGCGGCTACGAGTCATCGATCGAAACCTTGCCTTTAATTTTGATGTGGCTCTGTCACTGAAATCTTGCTTTAAATTCTGAAGCGGTTCCAAGTCACCGATCGAAACGTTGCCTTTAATTCTGATGCGGCTTCAAAGTGACCGATCGAAAACATGCCCCTTTAATTCTGATGCAGCTTCAAAGTCACCGATCGAAACCTTACCTTTAATTTTGATGCGGTTCCAAGTAACCGATCGAAATCTTGCCCCTTAATTCTGATGCGGCCCCAAAGTCACCGATCAAAACCTTGCTCTTAATTCTGATGCGCCTCCAAAGTCACCGATCGAAATCTTGCCCTTAATTCTACTGCAGCTTCAAAGTTACCGATCAAAACCTTGCCCTTGATTCTGATGCAGCTTCAAAGTCGCTCATCGAAACCGTGCCCTTGAGTCTGATGCGGCACCAAAGTCACCGATCGAAAACTTGCCCTTAATTTTGATGCGCCTCAAAGTCACCTATGAAAACCTTGCCCTTAGTTCTGATGCGGCTTCAAAGTCACCGATCGAAACCTTGTAATTAATTATAATGCGGCTCCACAGTCACCGATCGAAACCGTCCCCTTAATTCTGATGCGGCCCCAAAGTCACCGATCGAAACCTTCCCTTAATTCTGATGCGCTTCCAAAGTCATCGATCGAAACCTTGCCTTTAATTATGACGCAGCGCTTAAGTCACCGATCGAAACCTTGCCCTTAATTCTAATGCAGCTCCAAAGTCACCGATCGAAACCTTTCCCTTAATTCTGATGAGGCCTAAAAGTCACCGATCGAAACCTTGCCATTAATTCTAATGCATCTCCAAAGTCACCTATCGAAACCTTTCCCTTAATTGTGCTGCGGCTTCAAAGTCACAAATCGAAACCTCACCCTTGATTCTGATGCGGCTTCAAAATCGCGGACCGAAACCTTGCTCTAAATTCTGATGCAGCACCAAAATCACCGATCAAAACCTTGCCCTTAATTCTAATGCAGCTCCAAAGTCACCAATGGAAATCTTGCTTTTAATTCTAATGCGGCTCCAAAGTCATTGATCAAAACCTTGCTTTTAATTCTGATGCGGCTCCAAGCCACCGATTGAAACCTTGACTTAGATTTTGATGCGGCTCCAAAGTGACCGATTGAAACCTTGCCTTAAATTCTGATGCGGCTGCAGAGTCACCGATCAAAAGCTTGCCTTTAATTCTGATGCGGCTCCAAGTTACCGATCGAAACCATGACCTTAATTCTGATGCGGCTCCAAAGTGACCGATAGAAACCTTGCCTTTAATTCTGATACGGCTCCAAAGTCACCGATCGAAACCTTGATCTTAATTCTGATGCGATTCCAAAGAGACCAATCAAAACCTTGCCCTTAATTCTGATGCAGCTCCAAAGTCACCGATCGAAACCTTACCTAGTAATCTGATGCGGCGCCAAAGTGACCGATCGAAACCTTGCCCTTAATTCTGATGCGGCTCTAAAGTGATTGATCGAAACCTAGCCTTTAATTCTGATACAGCTCCAAAGTCACCGATCGAAACCTTGATCTTAATTTTGATGCGATTCCAAAAAGACCGATCAAACCTTGCCCTTAATTCTGATGCAGCTCCAAAGTCAAAGGATCGTCTTGCAACACCCGATTTGATCAAAGCTTTTCGTGTCTACTAACAGAATCACTGATGTTATGGAAGGCCGATTGTCAGTTACTGACGAAAATATGTGCACACAGTACTGGTTAACCTTAGAAGACTAAGCCTGCCCAGGAAAAGTGTGAATACGTGAACTGTCCGGCTCGACAGTGTTGACTGGGACGTAAAACTTTAAAGTCGCTGATCGAAACCTCGCCCTTAATTCTGATGCAGCACCAAAGTCACCTATCAGAACCTTGCCCTTAATTATGACGCGGCTCTTAAGTCACCGACCGAAACCTTGCCCTTAATTCTGATGAGGCCCAAAAGTCACCGATCGAAACCTTGCCATTAACTCTGATGCATCTCCAAAGTCATCGAATCAAAAAAAAAAAAAAAAAAAAAACACACACAAAAAATGAGCCGTGACATAGGAAAATGAGCCATCGTGGCATATGCGGTCATCAAAGGCCCAGATCAGCCTATGCGTCCCAACAGTCAGATCAGAGTCTTTGGTAACCACTTACATAATTTTAAGCCATCATAAAATATATCGCTGTATAGCAAAGGTTTAGCAACTTCGCCGGTTGATCTAGATTTTGACGTCTTAGTATTCAGATAGACAGACCTCATCAAACAGTGTCCACCCAGATCAGACGCCGCAGAACGCGGCGTCTGATCAGGGTCTACACTGTTTTCCACTCATCCAGCCATTCTTAGACAATTCAACAGACAGTCAAATGGAGATATTTAAAATCCAGAACAACTATGGCAAGGAATTGAGTGTCCAAATATTTAAGATAAATACGGTAGCGGCTAATATTATATCTGTGTCGCGTCTTGGGAAAAGGTGTCGCGACACAGATATCATATTGCCCAATCCGGTAGTAAAATGATATACGCTAATCATTCATGGTGAGTTTCGCAACACGAAAAAGAACCATTACATCATACGCGAGAAGTATAAACTTAGCTCAGCAAGTACGTTACGAAAAACACGCCTATTCAAATATATCGAAAATTACACCTCCAAAAACTGAAAATTTTCAGATAAAAAAAACTCTATTTTTTTCATATTTCTGCTCAAAAACATAGATTGTGGGTACTCGTTAGAACCGCCTCGGCGAGGCGGTTCTAACGAGTACCAACAATATATGTTTTAAGCAGAAATAAGACAAATAATGTATACCCCTGTAAACCCCAGTTTTACTATATAAAAGTGGGGTTTAAGGGGGTCAAAATTACATAGGCGTGTTTTCATGATGAAATTCGGATAGCCTTATCAAGAACCTCACCTTAACTCAAAGCAGGCCTAAGTATCTAAAGATTGTCTAAGAGAAAATATTTGAATGTAATGATTAGACAAGGCGAATGCACAACCGGATCTGGGTCTTCTTTATTCGTATTTATTCAAATATGGAGGATCATTTTGATGCAATTACTCAATTACGTGAAGTGACTTATGTGTTCTGTCTGCGCCAACGCCAGGCCAGTATCCGGGTCAGAACTGTAATTCCAAATTCTAGGTGGACTGCTCAATTGGAATCATATCATTTATGGTGAAATTAGCCAGTATCCGGGTCAGAAACGTAATTACAAATTCTAGCTGAGTTGTTTAATTGGATTTATATCATTTATGGCGTAATTAGCTTATTAATTTCTTTTGGCTCTGTCTTTTCCATTGGAAGGTCGCCATTTGATTAAGAAATGTACACTCCAATGCTATTTGGGCTGCACAATTTGAACGGTCCTGTGTCATAAAAAAAACAAACCAGCGGGCATGCAAAGTTGAGGAAACGCCGCTTTTAATCGAATGTGTTCGGGTTTAACGACACGTTAACCCTTGTGAGTCATTTTGTGTCATCTCCCAGAGAAAGGGAAAAAAGAGATAGGTGAGGTAGTAGAGGAGATAAAAGAGAGGGACAGGGAAGAAAGAGGAACAGGAATGAAAGTGAAGAAACAGAAGATATAGAAACAGTCCCCCTCTATACTTATTTGCTAGAAGAATAGCAGGCCTTGCCCAACTGTAAGTCAATTTCAGTTGTACGCCACGGTGACTATGATACACCGGGGCGTCCAACTGAAATTGGCTTAGAGTTGGGTAAGACCTGTCGCATCAACGTCGACAAAACGTCATGACGTCCCACTGACGTTTCTGCAACGTAGTATAAACGTCATGTGCCCGCTAGGAACAATTTATCTTTCGACTCTTTAAATGGAATGGATACACTTTCAATGAGTAACTCTTTCAAAATTGTTTGTCTCACTTCTGAAAACGGGTCTACTAGTAACATTTTGCAGTCTCTTTCAAAAACTGTACATACAAAGTTACCCATCTCTCAATAATTGATAAAGCATTTCTTCCTCATTATGTTTCAATGACAAAACCTACATGAAGCCCAGCTCAATCGGGAGCCAGATGTGGTTGTATTTGTTTACAGGAAGGTCCAAATTTAATTTGAAGATATATCTTTTTCATAAGGGTAGCCGAAAAAAATCATTCCATAACATTGTTCGCTTCGCAGATGTAAATCTGAAACAAACATAATTTTGTTTTAACTGAATCGGCCTTTCCTTATACTGAAATATGTTTAATATATGTGAGCAATAGAAATAATTCTAGGTATTTTCTTCTCTTTCAAATCTTCTCTCCAAAAGAGGCGGAGTCTTGCCTCATGAATATCTAGTCGAATGCTACCAAGAGGCGGAGTCTTGCCTCATGAATATTTAGTGGACTACCATATCCAGTCACTTTAAGTTCATAAATACTGTGGAAGTAAACGTTGACCATGTAATTTAATCACATACAATAAAAGAGAAGGTAATAAACCCAGATATGAGTTCAAAATATAAAAATGAAATACAAAAATATATAAAATGTTTTTAAACCATGTATCAACACAGTATGATCCCGGCTGGCGGGAAGTAATTGATCAAAACCGTTGGCTAGGGTAGATCACTGGAACACTGAATAGTAAATAAAGTCTTTAAAGGTTGTCAAACTATCATCACGAAAACATACCTATATAATTTTGACCCCCCCTTAAACCCCACTTTTATATATAGTAAAACTGGAGTTTACAGGGGTATACATTATTTTTCTTATTTCTGCTCAAATACATAGATGGTGGGCACTCGTTAGAACCGCCTCGTGAGGCGGTTCTAACTAGTATCCACAATCTATGTTTTTGAGCAGAAATAAGAAAAATATCATTTTTTTTTTTTCGAATTTTTTCATTTTTTGGATGGTAAAATTTTCAGTATATTTGAATAGGCATGTTTTCGTAATGATAATTTAATCAAGTGTGGTGCGACTGCATGAGCAATTTGGACGGTTTTCTTTGGTGTTTACAATTAACAAATTACTACCAAGTAGTGAAAATAACATGTTCAAATGTAGTAATAATACAATAAGAAGACTATTTAAGCTAATTACGATTTGACTCAAAGCACTGATAGCACTGATGGGTCAATTGTCTCTGAGTGTTTATTCTGGGTAAATGATCCTGTACAGGGACTTAAGCCTGTTTCATTTAACCTTTAATTCCTGTAATTTTAGCGAACAGTGCAGAACATTCTGTGGCATCTAATTAGGGTTTGCACTGTTTGCCAATGTCCCAAATGCCCAGTCCAGGTTTTACAGATAACCCTCTATCAACAGCACTCTGACGTCACAGCGACACGAATAACGCGGCTATAAATAACTGTTACTTGGATCTCGTCTAACGCGCGGTTTGATTACATTGGTCAGTGAATAATCACGTGGACAACTACCTGAGGGTATTTTTAGCGTTTGTATACTATGGCTTGATTGTTTACAATCGACCAAAAAATACATACATACATACACGCACGCTTGTATGCATGTATACATACACATATGCCTGCATGCAGATAGGAAATGATGGTAAAAGACCCACTATAGAAGAAGAAACATGTAAATGACAAAATACTGTGATACCCTTAATATCCGAAGCTACTACTTCTTACCAAACATATAAATCTGAACCACCATCTGAATGTCTGAGATAATCCCGAAACTTCGTGACCAACAGCATGCAAACATATAGGTGCGTCTACAATTGCCAGTACAGCCTAGGGAAAGGCAATCATTTAATCAAACTGTGGATAATCCAATTTTTGACGTCTACGATACTCTCAGGAGTAACGGAAGAACCTAAATTCATCAATGTGGTAAAAATATCAATCAACACCACCAGTGCCTGTGATCCGTGGCACAGGAATACCGATGTTATGTCGTATACGAAAAGTGACGGGCTGTGAAGGGTAATGAGAAAGTTTCTGACAACTACGCAACTTTTCGACGAAAAGTGACAGACTATGAGGGGTAATGAGAAAGTTTTTGGGCAACTACGCAACTTTCCGAAACACATTTAGTATAGTTGTTTGAAATACAGTGCACTCTCGTTATCTCAAAATCCAAGATACCGTATTTTTCAATTCGAGATAACAGTAGTTTGAGATAAGAGGAGTCGAAATGTAAAAAATGTATAAAGCAAAAATATTCAAAGTCTATTTATACTAAAGCTGTAGTTTGAGTTATCAGTGTTAGAGATAGCGAGAGTCAAATGTATTGAAAATATTGTGGAAAAGAGGAGAAGCAATTTCTTCCCTTTTCCACAATATTCTGTTACCTGTTGGTAGATTTCCATGTTAAATAGGGATAAGCGGTTATTCAAGATAAAACCGAAGTCGAGATGACGGGAGTCGACTGTAAGTATTGTTTGGAAATATTGATAATCTGAATCTCAATTAATAGTCTTGTTGCTCATCTTAGACATCTATTTTCGCAGATCTGATGTCAGGTTCATTGCAAAACTGTGTCGTTTATAAAGTGCATCTCCTTCAAATGAACAATATACACAAATAATGTCATGGTTAAAGCTTCAGTCGTTGGATAACATAGCCTATTTCGCTCGTTTGCGTGTCCAAAACACGTGACACTGTATTATTTTCTGTGTAAGTACTTGCCGTCCTGAATTTATAAAATGTACTCAATTCGCACGTCCGTTATTGCAAATAGAGATGACAGTCAAAACTCAATACAGAATGGCACACAGTATAGATCCTGATGAGACAGTTTGAACAGATGTCTGGTTTTGTTTTTAGGACTGAAAGTGTTAACAGAACATGTTTCTACTTCATATACAAGAATACTGAATCACCATTCAAAGTAAGATTTTTAAACGAGTTTTAAAAGACTCGAATGCGGCGTTTCTCTCTCTCTCTCTCTCTCTCTCTCTGTGCTAGTTTCTTTCGAACCACTGAAGTATTTTGAACTGAGACTGGTAGATCCACAACTACTCCTTATTTAGAATTCCAAACAATCTGTCTTGATTATACCTATTTGCCATTCTGGCTGACAAACTCACTTAAGATCGGTAAAATACTAAATTAGTTTTGTTGAGACACTGCCTCTGAATTTGTGGAACTTTTATTCGACATGAAAAATTATCAACCGAAGACGCGCCTAAAAATGAGCTTTTTTTGTTAGATTTAACCCTTGTAATGCTGAATCAAGTAAGAAGCCATGCCCACTATTAATTTTCAGGCAGTCAGAATACTTGATCCAGATTGTTCATATAAATTCTCATAGTTAAAGGGGAACGCAACCTAAAAAGGTATTGTCTTCAAAGTAAAGAACTTTACAAACAATGACTTTTGACAAAAATTTGATCAAAATCGGTGGAAAATTAAGTAAGTTATTGACAATTGAATATTTAACATTGGTGGAATAGGTGCCGCCATTTTGAATATTTAGTGAGGTTTCATAAAAATTAAAATTTGTTTCATAAAGGTAGTTATTCTCATATTCCAACCACTATAACTTCCTTATTTCTAGGCCGATCCTGAAAAACTCTTGCATCAAAATAAATGGCTTGCTAAAGCACTTTACTCCAAGCTATACTTACAACTTATATTGCGTTCCCCTTTAATGGCAAACAATGCAACTGATCTGGATCTACACTGTTCGCAAAAGCAGGGTATATCCGGATTCAGCAGGACAAGGGTTTATTTAGTGTATGGTGCTTTCTTGTCAGTACAGCTGACAACGAGCTGATATATCATAACCTGGAAGTAATTTTCTCTTCTGGAAAATTATCCTATTAGTTTTCTTTTCTGTCTTTGTATGACCTTCATACTTCCGTCCTCTGGGAAAAACAGTCTTGCATTAGCATTTGCAAATGATCTATTTGTAATCCTAAGACAAATTAAAGCATTAACTAAAATTAGAAATAAAGTGTGAAACTGGAATTGTCAGTATGTCATGAAATGTGGATTTGATTGAGTTAGGGTTTAATGACACGTCAAACCTCGTGGGTCATTTTGTGTCGTCTCCCAGAGAAAGGGAGAAAAGAGCTAGAAGAGATAGTAGATGAGATGAAAGAGAGAGACGGGGAAGAACGAGGAACAGGAATGAAGGTGAAGAAACAGAAGAAATAAAAACATTCCCCCTCTACTTTTACCTGCTACAAGGATAGCAGGCCTTGTTCAACTGTAAGCCAATACCAGTTGGACGCCCCAGTGACGTAAGATACACGACACCGTCGCACCACCCGACCACCCCTATGAAATGTGGAACTTTAATTTCTAACGCTGAGCGCTAACATAATTCGCAAACTACATAATTATGAAGAGAATTAAAGAAAACGAGTCTCTAACTTCCCTTCTTTTGAATTTTAGAATTTTACTTTACATCGCTGCAGTTGGTTTTAATTGCTGTTTGGCGGCCGTAAAAATTCTATCCGTACTTAATGCGTCTAATTTTGGTATTTAGGCCAATAGTTAAATCATGATAGATATCATTTATTGTTTCGTTTCTTTGTTATAACACATTTCTTTGTCATTTATTAGATAGATAACATTCTCACTAAACACCTTGTTTGTATTTATATGCTCATCTCAAATTGAACTCGGACCTTCCAGGCAGTTGGAGAATACAGACTATCTTTCTTTTCCGGTTAGAGTGATTTGTGTTAGAGCCATGCTGCTTAAGCATTTAAACCGGAAGGGAGTGCGTGTTGTTTTCTATAGTAAGATAAGCAACAAATGACATTGACCTTCACTGCCAGCATACGTCTCAATTATATATGCCCCGCAATCTGACAGAACATAACTTCTGACACATGCGTCCAACGAAGACTCAAATCAGCCTGCGCATCCGCGCAATCTGATTAGAGTCTTAGTTTTCGCATGAAGAAACTTTGCATCCTTGGCTATCCAAAATGTGCCCAGTGAAGATTCTGATCAGACTGCGCGAATGCGCAGGCTGATCTGAATCTTCCCTGGGTGCACATGCCCGAGCTACTTTTTTCTGATGTTGAGGCTCAATTTTGATTTTATTTATTGACCGGCGGGCGAATCGTGCCGGTCTCTTAATATAGCTATGGTAGACTATTCGATTAGCTCACTAAGGACGTTTTATATTTGCCGGGACGTCGGTTTGTGACAATCCCGGCAAATATAAAAATCTTAAAACAAACTGTGTTATAAGCAGGTTAATATTTATTTTCATTTCAACCAAGAAATCTCATAAAGCTTAGTAAGAGCAAACATTAACACTTTCGGTGCCAAATTTCAGACGACATTTGTCGTTTGCTTTTCTTTTTTAACAAACTATCGCTTGAAAAGAAGTTTATACGTAAAGTCGAAAGACTGAATGTCAAACAGCGTAGATCCAGATGAGACGGCTCGTCTCATCTGGATCTATGCTGTTTGCAAAAGCCTATTATTAGTTAAAGAATCACATTGTTGTTCGAATTTTCCTGTTACATTGAAAATTTATTAAACTTTAGTATACCCTTGTCCCATATCTCTATGTAAACATGAACAAAATTTGCGCCGGTACTTAGACGTTTACGTCTAAATATTTTTGTCTTATATTATGCTGTTATACAAGACGCAGAAAACTGCACACTTCAACTGATTCCCATTTTGTGAGTGCATTGCTTGCTCTCAAAGGCCATTCGTTTTAGGATCTATTTGCGCTTGTAACTGAAATGCTTACGCGAATTCTGAAACAAAATTGTCAAAGTGATTGTAGACATAGATACGTTTGAATCCCCCATCACCTCAGCTGAGCAATGAGACTGAAGATGACACTGAGGTGCCGGCAACATTTTACAATAATTTTACCAAAGCATTTTGTTTATAAAAACAAGTGAGTGCAAAAAAAGTGGTAAAATGTATTTATCATAAAGTGACTATAAGCTTGTAGAAAATAACATTAATAATATAATGAAGGAAGTCAAGGAAATATGAATGAAAACATTCCAGCAAAACTTTGGTCACTTGTTCTGTCCCATTGAATATAAGAACTTAATACAAGAGAGTGAAATACAAATGCAGACGACAAATTAATTATATATTTTTATTATTTTTTTATCCAGAGACAATTAGCTTAAAATGTTAAATTCTATTTTCTAAGAAAATATTTCATAGTGTCGCCTGCTGAAAGTTTTATCCTGCATACTTTGCATTAAACATATGAACTGGGTGCAGCCGGTTTAGGTGTATATACACTAGGGGTATGCTTAAAACTATTTGTTTCCAAAAACGCAAATATATAAGTGAACAGACCTAGGGAATGCCACAATCACAAGGCACCAAAAGAAGGAGAGATGAAGAACAAATAATGATAAAATAAACAACACATATGAAATCATCAATGCACAAACTACGACGCAATTTACATCAGAAGGTTGGTTTTCCTTCGGTAAGTATAACATAATTATGACGTCGTGAGTTATGTCCAAAGACAAATGAAAAGCTTGTTTATCTTCCAGAATTAAGAGGTTTTATGTCTGTAAGATAGAGATAAAAATGTGCTGCTTTTGATAACGCAGACTCATTATTCAAATAAACTTGTGTTGAGCATTTTAATGGGAAACCGATCATAAGGACATCTAGTCAGGGAAATGAAAATACTCCCTGACAGATATGCTTTACTTAACTGTCAAGAAATAGGAAACGATTACTATAAAGTTTCGTTTTATTTTATTTGTAAACGTGGGCAAGCTATATGATCAAGGTCGACGATGAAGAATTCCTGACATTCTGTGACATATGCATATACAACCGACTGCGTCTACCAGGCGTAGTCATTCATTTCGAAAATGATAATAGTGACAGTACCAACGTAATAAAACCGTGGTCAACCAAATTATGAATAGCCTGGGTCATTTTGACAGTGACAGGCAGTCATTGGCTCAAATATATATATATATATATATATATATATATATATATATATATATATATATATATATATATATATATACGTGTCAGATTTTAACTTTTGGTTTTTATTGTTCTTTAAGAAATTTATTACATTAACACAGGTTAGATCACTTCTTTGTGTTACAAAATGGGTCCGTATGAGTACCGTATTTACCCTGATCACTGGGTCACTTTAACCTCTTACCGTAGCTATCTATAAATTCGAACAAGTCTATTATATCCTATCTTTTTATATCAATAAAACACGTTTTGATTGTTCTGCAACACCAGACATACTAGGAATTGCCATTGTTTATAAGTAGGTCACCATAAATTCCGATAGATGCCTTCCGATAGGCCATGTCGAAACATTTTTATTCCAGAGTTGTATTTAGATTAGTTTCATTTTAATCAGTGTCAACGATACAATTTATAAATTGTTATACGAAGTTTATGATACGAATGACATTTTTGTTAGAAGTTTAGCAAGTAAAAGTTTACTACGGTCATTAGTCTCTAACAAGTCTTCATCACGAAGACATGCCTATATAATTTTGATCCCCTTAAACCTCACTTTCGTATAGTAAAACTGGGGTTCGCAGGGGTATACATTATTTTTCTTATTTCTGCTCAAAAACATAGATTGTGTGTACCCGTTAGAACCGCCTCATCGAGGCGGTTCTAACAAGTACCCATACTCTATGTTTAGAGCAGAAATATGAAAAATTCCAGAGTTTTTTATCTGAAAATTTTCGGTTTTTGGAGGTGAAATTTTCTATATATTTGAATAGGCGTGTTTTCGTAATGTATATCGTGCGTGTCTTGTCATTATTTGTTCTTTTTTTTTTTTTTATGCGTCGGGAAGGTATAGTGATTGTCGCGTTTCCTGGGTATCTTCACATACAGTTAATGTTGTGGACAAACGAATAAGCTACGATATATACAGCCCATATAAAAAACAACGTGGAACATCACCGTATAAAACGGGAAATTTACAATTACCAAAATCGAGGTCATGTAATTATACCATTAGACAAGATCTGTGAGTTTTGAGAAACACAACAATAAAAATAGATTACCTAATCATCTTTTTTTTTTTTTTTTTTTTTTTTTTGTTTTGTTTTTAGTATGTAATAAGCTCATTAGGATTTAGTTGAAAATAGATTATCGCTCCACTATTGGTTAGGAGGCATGCACAGTGTTGCAACTTATTTTTCATTACCAGACTCAATAAGACTACATCTGTCGTTTATTGGATTTATTTTGGCATCAAAAGGCTCCCGCTTTTCAGAATTTGATTATTTGACAATCACATCTAACACATGCCTATTTGTGTCCAATGCTAGGCTCTTCCTTATTTTAAGGTATTTTTATTGTTTGTTAAACTGTACCACACAGCTGAGCTTTTCTTTTAAATATAATAAACCGACTACAGTCGAACCTCGATAGCTCGAACACCGATGGCTCGTTTACCATGGCTAATTCGAACTTGTTTTTGAGTCCCTACGAAATTCTTCCGATAGCTCAAGAAAACAAATATTTCAGGAATTTTTCTTATTTTATCGTGAAATTGTATGCTGTGTGTACTCATTAGAATCGCCTCATCGAGGCGATTCTAATGAGTACACTCAACATACAATCACTGTGTAGAAAATCGAAAAGATTTCCCTAAATTATCGCTATTTGCTTCCTGAACTGGTGCCATGATTAACCCTCAGTGGCTCGAACTACCCATGTCTCGAACGAATTTCCATGATCCCAAAGTTGTTCGAGCCATTGAGGTTCGACTGTAAAATGAAAAATATACTGGCACTGAATTGAATACATGTACTTACAGCTGAAAGTGGTTTGGCAGTTTACATTTTTCATCCTTCCATTTTTATATTTAGCATACACGTTCTTTGTAACCTTGTTCTCTTTTGTGTTTTGCCAAAGCTGTGAGATTAAAAATGACGGATTGGCGTTTCCCCTGATCGTTTAAATGCAAGTATATTTTTGTTTTATGTTTTGTTGGCAACAACAAAATATTTGACAGCGAGCGGCAAAATCTAAATATAAAATGAATTTGGTTTTCACGCAGAAGGCAACAAAAAAAAAAAATGTAAAATTGGTACGGACATCCAAAATCAGCTTAACTATTTAAACCTTTCACCCCTAAGTTTCTGAAGGGGACTCTTTCGTCTATGAAATTAAATGTGTCCATTATCTCAATTGGGAATGTCGCGTAGATAAACATCGAAAACAAAATGGCATTGAAGTGACAAAAAAGGCAAACGGTGTAGATCCCTATGAGACGATTCGTACTGAGGCTTAATCATAGCGCTAGGTCAGGAGGCAATGGGGTAATTTAGAGATGCGTTTTCAATCTTCTATAAATAATGGTATGTTGAGTTTACTCATTAGAACCTTTTCATAATCATGGTAAAACAAGAAAAAATCCCTAAAACATCCCTAAATATTGATCTATCGGAAGAATTGGAGATTAAAAAACAAGTTCGAATAAAAGTCCGTTGCGGGCAAGCATCCCCTGACGTCATGGCTTTGTTAGTAAAGGGTTGTGAGTCATAAATTCATTTGCTAAAAAGCATTTTTTTCGACCAACATACACCTCTTAGGCCTGAAAAAACTAAGTGGTAAAAGCAGAAAAAAATGACAAAAATAAATTAGGCTTATATCCAAACGACGTGCACACCTTCAGAATATGATAAAAGCACCTACAAAGTTTCGAAAAGTTTTGTATAAAGCTGTAGGAGGTGTTGCACCCACAAGCTACCCACATCATCATGTCACACCTAAAAACAACTAAGTCGAAAAAGTGGAAAAAGATGGAAAACATAATAAGGCCAGAATAACCCCAAAACCACACGCACATCTTCAGACCATGTAGAACAAGTATGCATATTTCAAAATGATCGCTGGACACTGTAGGAGAAGTTGTATCCACAAGGTATCTATTCTAATACTAATCAGACCTGGATAAAAATAAGTTGAAAAAGTAGAAAAAGTTGATAAAAATAATAGGAGGATAACCCCCAAACCACATACATCCACATCTGCAGACCATGTAGAACAAGTATGCATAGTGTTAATTCTAACTAAACACTAAATACTTATTGCAGTATGTTTACACCTGTAAAGTTTCAAAAAGTTTGGTATAAAACTGTAAGGGTAGTTGCGCTCACAAGTTACCCGTCTCACTGTGTCTACGGACGTACGGAATCTCGGACGGACGAACGAACCCATTTAAATAGTCCGCTTTGACTAACGTCGGGGTACATCATCACGAAAACATGCCTATATAATGTTGACCCCGTTAAACTCCACTTTTATATAGTAAAACTGGGGTTTACAGGGGTATACATTATTTTTCTAATTTCTGCTCAAACACGTAGATTGTGGATACTCGTTAGAACCGCCTCGCCGAGGCGGTTCTAACGAGTACCCACAATCTACGTTTTGAGCAGAAATATGAAAAATATCAGAATTTTTATCTGAAAATTTTCATTTTTTTGGTGATAAAATTTTCAGTATATTTGAATAGGCGTGTTTTCGTAATGTTCAGCCACGGTAGACGAGCATCGGTGTGCGATTCATTGAAGTTTTAACTGTACATGTATTCTAAAATTGATTCTGTAGACGGACCGGGAAGATCCTGCTCAGACTGCGCAATTGCGCAGGCTAGTCCGGTCTTTCGCTTTTTGCGTATGTCTGGATGCCTCCTTTTCACATGGCACTAGCTATTGTAACCTCAAATGTGCAAAATTTAATATGATTCGTGACACATTTCCAATTGGTGACATTTCTCCTCCTACAGTGCATTCAAAACTCTACGGGTTCTCATTCCTGCAACAGGAAACAACAATATAATCAAATGCTTCATTTGTATTTTTGCTATTTGTAGGCCTACAAAAGGTCAGAATGTATCACGAACACGTGCGAATGATTACCTGTCGAGAAAAAAAAAGAGACAGGATAAGGAGACAGGATACAAGTTAGTTAATTATCCGCCATTTTACAAGGGAGGCAATTTTTATGATTTTCAAGTTTGCGACTGCCATAACATACCATGCTCCCCTGTAAATTTATAGTTGGAACGATCTGTCAGAAAATATAAAAGACTCAACGTCGGTCGCAGCATTTAAACATAAACTCCAGGGTACTACAAGAAACCCGCCAGCCTACTTTAATGCTGGGAAAAGGTTAGGCCAAGTATACCATGCCAGATTAAGATTAAATTGTAGTTCGCTGAGGCATCATCTCTTTTTAAAAAATGTTTTAGACAATCCTTTTTGCGAATGTGGGGCTGTCGAAGATAATAAGCATTTCCTCTTTGAGTGCGAGCAATTCAGGCTGTTACGACAGGAACTTATCGATACTGTTTCTCTTATTTGCCAGCCGAATCTCGATAATTTACTGTATGGTAGTGAAAATTTGACAAACGATGAGAATGAAAAAATATTTTTGGCAGTGCAGGAATTTATCATCAAATCTAAACGTTTCTGATCCGGACGGTCTCTTTATCATTAAGTACACTGAACACATCAAAAGTTGTTGATGATTTTCTCAAATATATATATATGTGTATGTGTGTATGTATATATATATATATATATATATATATATATATATATATATATATATATATATATATATATATATATATATATATGTGTGTGTGTGTGTGTGTGTGTGTGTGTGTGTGTGTGTGTGTGTGTGTGTGTGCATATGTGTGTATATATATATGTATATGTATATATTGTATCATTGTTGAAATCTCCTGATGAGTAAGAGGGTGTTTGGTTATTTAATTGGCTGGTTTTAAGACAAAATTGTTGATGACCGCGAGACTCGACTTTGGCTGTTCTTTCGTTCTTTCTCTCTTTCTTTCATTCTTAGAAGACCTCTCTTCAACATGGAAAAAAGAATTTGAACTCCATTCCCCGTGGAGCCCCATCTTTATTTAGATACTTAGTGCAGCTTAAGTTTAATAACTATAATTGTAACGATGATTTAAAATTGACATGATCACGAAATTGTTAAATAGTATAGAGTTATTGCAGATATGGGATACAGATTCAAATAAGTCTCAGACTTTTTTCTGGATCCCTTTTGTATAATGTGTGTATCATGAGTTTCATATTTCTATATATCTGTACATGTTATACAAATGAAATAAAGTTTAAACCAAATTTATCTGCACTAGAATGAAAGACTTTGCTCCCAAAGAAAGCAAATTTTTTTCTTTTTAGAGTATACCCGATTTTTGAAATGAAATAAACACAAGTTTGACAAAAATTGCTCCCAAGAAAGTATATCCATTAAGTTTATCCATTTCTTTTTCAGACTTCGTGTTGCAATTATCTTGTTTATTTGAACAGAGAACAACAGTTTGACATTTTACATAAAATCCTGCTAATAAAAAACGCAGACCCAGTAAGCATTCTACATAAATCTATAGCGGGCCGTTATCGGCCCGTCAAAGTAGCTGATGCTAGCTGGGGACATGTCAGATCTCCAAGTGACATGTAGCAAAACATTCTGATGACGACAGCGTTTATTACAGCATTCGGAAAGGACATTTTGTTTTACTTTAATTCCAGGAATTATTTATCTTCAGATATGTTGGGATACATGTGATGCGAATGTTCTGACGTAACGTCAGATGTTAATGACAGTTCATTTTCTAACCATCTTTGCGAGTTTTGTCTTGTCTTACATTTGATACGAACAGAATTAAAGTATTTCTTTACCATTTCAAAGATAATAGGAATGTATTTATGTATATTTAACCCTGGTCCTGCTGTGCCTGGATATGCTCTGACTTTGCAAACAGTTTAGATCCAGATCAGTTGGCTTCTGAAGAAACCAACTGATCTGGATTTGCATTGTATGTCACTGAGTATGCGAATTCGTATCCACAACCTGGATGGAGTAATCTTATTGGCTGAAAATTAGAAGTAGGCGTTGCAAGGGTTAACAAACAGAAGGTACTCAGTTGCTGTCAAAATATAAAGCACCTATAAATAACATATGATGTCGGTTTATCGTTGAAACGGTTGCAACAAATGGACAAATTCAGCAAACGACAAAATGATGTTATTTTTCTCAGGAAATGGGCTTTGACATTTCATGTAAATTGTCTCCTTATAAGACAATTTACATCAAATGTCAAAGCCTATTTTCCGGGAAAAATTAAAACAAAATTCAGAGTGTCGTCTGCTGTAAATTTTAGCCTGCGTGCTAAGCTTTAAAAACTATGAATCAGAAAACAACACAAACGTTCCGGGGACAAATCTAGCAGACAACAAAGTGATAGCATTTTTTCTTATTTTTTTTTTCTCAGAAAATAGGCTTTGATCTTTCATACAAGTTATATTATCAAAGCCTAGATAAAAAATATCGAAAAATCGTCTGATGTAATGTTACCTAACATGTTAATTGCATGAATTATCAAAGCCTAATTTCTTTAAAAAAGTAAAAAAAAAAGAACAATATTTCAAAAAGGCCCTCTGCTGTATATTTACATGTACCCAGCATGCTAAGCGTTAAGCGCAGGCAAAGACCGGGAACCAGAAACAATCCAAGTTTTAATCATGGATGCAGATGGCGTAATGTATCACGACTTTAGTTATTTTACTTCAATGAACTATTATCGCATTATAAAATATAAGGTGCCAGATCCATCACGAAAACATGCCTATATAATGTTGACCCCTTAAACTCCACTTTTATATAGTAAAACAAGGGTATATATTATTTTTCTTATTTCTGCTCGTCGAGGCGGTTCTAACGAGTACCTACAATCTATGTTTTGAACAGAAATATGAAAAATATCATAATCTTATCTGAAAATTTTCATTTTTTGGTGGTACATTACGAAAACAAGCCTATTCAGATATATTGAAACTTTTGCCACAAAAAAAAAATGAAATTTTCAGATAAAAAATTCCGATATTTTTTATATTTCTGCTCAAAATATAGATTATGGGTACTCGTTAAAACCGCCTCGTCGAAGCGGTTCTAACGAGTACTCACAATCTATGCTTTTGAGCAGAAATAAGAAAAATAATGTATACCCCGGTATACCCCAGTTTTACTATATAAAAGTGGGGTTTAAGGAGGTCAAAATTATATAGGTATGTTTTCGTGATGAAAGTTTCAATATATTCGAATAGGCGTGTTTTCGTAATATTGGTACAATGTTAGTTTCAAAAGTCTAACCTGCTTTCGACATCTTTCAAAAAGTTATTTATTGCGTGGAACTTTAATCAGAAGCAGTGTATAAGCGATGTTTGTCATGATTCGATGCGAAATATTTTGTCTTAGTTACCTATGTACAAAAACGATTAATTGTATAGAGTTTTTCCTTTTTAAATAAAACAAATCCAAATTACCCCTGGTAAAAATGGCTGCAAATTATGCAAAGACAGATAGTTTGAACGCAGGGTTTCAACATGTTCCGCTTGTTCAAAATTTCTTTAATTCTCTCAGTATTGTTATGGAACACTGATGATTTAAAATCAGTAGAGAAAAGCAAAAAAAGAAAAAAAAAAAAAAAAAAAAAAAAAAGAAAAAAAAGAAAAAAAAAAAGTCTTATAATAATTTTCCAAAAATCCAATTTACTATATTACAGACATTTTATAGGTCAGACCCACTTTTGGCCGACAAAATTAATTTTACAGAAATTATTTGAAAACAAAGCGCAGAAACAGAACAGACAACTGGTTTATGATTAGATATGGTCAATAAGAACAGTACATTTTCATTTAGAATAAAACACCAGCCGAAAAACGTCTTTCCAAAGGATGTCAAAAGAGCAGTAGGTTTTGTAATCTAACAGTCTTTAATTTATCCACAATTTCAGATTTTCCGTTTTATTGAAGTTGAGTCTACCATGTATGAGTTTTGACATGTCCATTGTTGCAAACAGGGGTGTCAGTCAAAAATCAAAAACTAAATGGCAAATAGTGAAGATTCTGATGAGACAACTCGTTACCTCGTCTCATCTGGATCTACTCTGTTTCTAAAGGTACCTGTTTTGGTTGGCAAGGATGAAAGAGTTAACATCATGCAGTACATTATTGTGATAAAATAGGAATCAAACATGATTTCTCATGCATTAACATTCGCCAGGTCCCGTGGGAGGTGTTGAAAACCGAGGCCGGAGGCCGCGGTTTTCAACACCTCCCAAGGGACCTGGCGAATGTTAATGCATTGAAAAACCATGTTCGATCGCTTTTATTGCATAAAAACTGAAAACATTTGCTACAATTTGCGTTATTTCTTGCACTATTTTGTTTCGCCTTTTCACCGAAGTCTCGCGAACATTATTTCCACGGACTAAGCTCGTTCTAGGGTCGGGCACTACACATCTCGTGGCGGCAGCAATTCTGTGGCCCCAGTACAGGCATATTGAAAGTTGCGTAGCCGTGCATTAACAGCACATTAATTGCCTTGTTAATAAACGGCTTTTCGCCGGTTTATGCACGGCTGTTAATAACGTGCGACACTGCTTTTTATGCAATAAAAGAAGATATTGATGAACGTATAAAGAAACGTAATATTAGAACAGCAAACACAAAGGTCAGCTATCATTAATTTTAAACTTCGTAAGGCGTTTTCGAATTTTTATCGCAGACACAGTGCCTTAGTAGAAAAATATAGCGTCAGTCTGAAAACACTTCTGTAGCAAGGTATGTCGGAACCAGAATTTTACGATGACTTAGTGTACAGATTTAGAAAATTGTACGAAAATCTAACTTTTCGGAGCAAATCAGAAAGCTAATTAACCGTCATAAAAGAATTGGTTATAGCCTGGATATTATGCGGCAGACTGCTTGCCTAGCTGTCAACCCAATCAGTGTTGCTGGCTATGCTTCACTCTTTAATTGCATGACGGTGGTTCGGGCCTCATACTCAATGGCGGCCTCTTCGTAAAACTTTAACCAGTGGGTTGGGGCTTGACGATATGTCTTTGGCTTGGCCTGCCGTGGTTAAACTATTGGTTTTCATTTACACTGGCATACAGTAGAATTAGCCATGAGTACTCGCCTTTGTTTATTATAGTGATTAATTTGTTATTTATGTTTCGCTTTGATGCATTGACTGAATTGAGTGCCTTTATGCAAAGCGATTTTTTTTATGTATTTCTGTATTAAGATATTAAGAGTAGCATCGGAACCCAGGGTGAAGTGAAGCTGTAAAAGTGCTTTAATCCCTTCCTCCCCCCCCCCCCCCCCCTCACTCCCCCACCACCACCGGTGGTTTACTCTACTGGCCGTTCTAAGGCGGTGGTCCAGGTGTTAGTCTTACTCTTTGTTGCTTTGTGGCTTATTCTACGAGGCGATTTTTTTATGTCTTACCTTGTGTTATTTTGTTCTTGTGTTTTTCAGTTCTTTAAGCATTGCGATTACCTCGCTTGGTGAAGAGAGAGAGCTAATCTTAGTGCTTTTCGTACGTTTGTTCGATTTGTGCTTGTTTGGTTTTTTCTGTTTCTTCTTCCTCTTGGAGTCTGTGAAGGGCTGCGGTTTGTGATTGTGGCACTCCCTGGACTTTTCTCTTATCTTTTTTTAAACTGTACCGGCTCGTCTGAGCCTTCAGTTGCTCGTATATGGCATGAGGAAGTGTTTTTTTTTTTTTTTTTTTTTTTTTGCATAGCCTATTATTATACAGCCTGGGTTTCACATCTCCCACGTATATTTAATCTCTACAGATATATACTGAAGTAGACAAATTGCGACATTCCCATTTCTGTCTGGTAATTTAATGTACCATTGTGTATGATTTACGGTGGTGAACAGGCCATTTAGTTATGGCAATCAAGTAATATCTCTTGGCAACAGATATTACCATTACTGTACAGAGACCTGGAGGTACATGTAGCATCGATGCATTTGTCGAAATTTGGGCGCGTCAAGCGAAACAATGCTTTCAAGCACGCGCAAAAGGTTCTGATTCACATCATCCTGCGCATGCACAAGGTCTAATCCCAGCCTTTGCTCTCCATTGATACATTTTATAGTGTCTAATGATTCTGGCAGCGAACAGCGAGGGCCCTGATCAGACTGTGCATCTGCACAATCTGATCTGGGCTTTCTCTGTCCGTACAATCCAGGAAAGCAAATTTTACGCTTGGCGCGGCTCGAATGATGTACGTTCCGATCGAGCTCGGCTCGAATTATGTACGTTCCAATCGAGCGCGTCTTGAATGATGTATGTTCGCAATCGAGCGCGGCTCGAATGATATACGTTCCAATCGAGTGCGGCTCGAATGATGTATGTGCCAGTCGAGGGCGGCTCGAATGATGTATGTTCCAATCGAATGGTCTGTAAATATGGATGCTATAAAATTGCTTATAAGTCATCTTTATAGCTAATTATAAGGAACTAAATACTGACAGTTTCAGTGCAAATCTTAGTACAGTGCGTGTATTCGTATAAGGGAGTTGCGCGAAAAGAAACTATGTCCTCTGTTCGAATAGGAGTTTTACGGCCCTGTCAACACATTTAAGGTCATGTTGAGCCGGTCAGTTAACCTACTCACACTTTTCCTGGAAAGGCCTAGCCCTCTAATCGTTTAACCAGTACTCTGTGCACATACTTTCGGCAGACGACATTTTAAAACATTTTGTCTCAAAAAAAATAGGACTTGACATTTCATGCAAACTGTCTCCTTAGGGGGGAATTCACATGAATTATTAAGTCCCATTTTTACCGGGAAAAATAAGAAAAGCATATATCATCAATTTGTTATCTGCTGAATTTGCCCATAGAGTAGTAAAGGTAAACTAGACAAAGTCATCATACAAAACACAAGTTTTTTTATATGAACATAGGCAATGCCTATAGGCGAGCTCGCAATGCAATATGCTTTGAAAAACCACGCTTTGCAGTAACGTTACAATTGGATAATATTTAAGCCAAAAATCGTCCATAAAATCAAAGTATAAGACCCAAGCTACACCGTTAAAATTTTGGTATCGGATTCTTGTACCGGATTTTCCCAGTTGCTCCCGGCAAATACAAATAGATCTGCCACATCAATTGAGAACCCGACAAACTGCAAACAAAATGTTTATTTCCGGTTTGATTTGACGGCAACGACATGTGTGCTGTACCATAAAGCTTGCTCGCTGTGGCAGCGAGCTCGCTATTATTCAATATGCTGATTGGATGTGTGAATTGCAAGATGGTTAGACCGATGAAAATATAATGTAGATTGCCAAGACTGTTTTCTTGCAAAATCATAAATACATTAATTATCTATACCAGCGTTTATTCTGCCTACATCTTGCAACAAAATCCCCTTTACCGATATACTAACCGTATGCGTAGAACAAAGCGGAAATATAACCTGAATGAAAAAGCTCTGGCTACAAAAATGTCTGTCGAAGATATGCTAAATTATGTCTGATATTTCGATCCTCATCCAGCGACATACATTACGAGAACATGCCTTTTTAAATATATAGAAAATTTTACCTCCAGAAAATGAAAATTTTCAGATAAAAAACTCTGATAATTTTCATATATCTGCTCAAAACATAGATTGTGGGTACTCGTTAGAACCGCCTCGTCGAGACATTTTTTACATTATCCAATCAAATGTCGCATTACATATGCGAGTGCATTAGAATGCGGCGTATACGATTTTTTTTACATTATCGAATCAGATGTCGCGTTACATACGCGAGTGCATTAGAATGTGGCGTATACGGAAAAGTTTGGTTCTATACATCGCTCCTCCCCCAGAATAACTGCTTTACGACAGGTACCGTATTTATTGTAAATATTGGAACATCTTAACTCCTTACCATACTTGTCTTAAACTGTGAACAAAATTAATAAGTGAACTCAGGAATTGATGCAATTAGGTCCTTTTCAGGTTCTCAACATCAAAGAGAAAGACAGACAAATACAATGAAACGGCCACAAAAAGAACATATGACAAGAAGAGCTGGCAAATCTAAACTTAATTATGTTTAATTTACATTTAACAAATCCACCAGAACGAAAGCATCACCTTTGAAAGGTCAGTGATAAATTACTGGGTCGGAGGTGGGCGGGGTGGCGGAGGTGGGTCGATGTGGGGGTGGAGGGGCTGCTTAAGCTAGCTCTAAGGGATCCCAACCCTCCCCTCGGGTTCCATTGTGCTAAAAACTGTTCGGTTGGCGTGAAGGTCTTTAACTAATCCATTAATCAATACGAGCAACAAGTCGATTTGACTATCTGTTGATGTGTCTAAAAAGTGCTGCGTGAGTGGCAAACAGTGTAGAACCTGATCAGACGTTGCGGACTGTGGCGTCTGATCAGGGTCCACACTGTTTGCTCAAGCGTATGTGTCCCAGTATTCACGCTTAATACGGTAACCGAATTATTAGACTCTTTTCATCTATCATCAAAAGACTTAAGCATAAAAGTAGTTGTTTTTTTTTCTGTTTAAATGTTTTGAACTGTTGTTTGAAGTTCCATTTGTTCTTATATCTTTCTGCCAAGATATAACATTTTGACAAATCATTTCAGACAGAACAGTTTTGTATACTATTAATATACGCTTTTAGTGAAACTGTTAAAACATTATGTTTCTTATCACATTCTTTAATGTTTAACGTGGGAAGTCACAGTTATGTTTTGTTACATTCTGCGCCAAGGCTTATCAGTAAAAGATGCTGTCAGCGACGCTATTATGCGCTCTTTTTTTCGCATTACGAAAATAAGCCTATTCAAGTATACTGAAAATTTCACCTCCAAAAACTAAAAATTTTCAGATAAAAAACTCTGATATTTTTCATATTTCTGCTCAAAACATAGATTGTGGGTACTCGTTAGAACCGCCTCGATGATGCGGTTCTAACGAATACCCACAATCTATGTTTTTGAACAGAAATAAGAAAAATAATGTATACCCCTGTAAACCCCAGTTTTACTATATAAAAGTGGGGTTTGAGGGGGTCGATATTATATAGGCATGTTTTCGTGATGGATACATTTGTGTTCTACAGATATATACTGAAGTAGACAAATTGCGACATTCCCATTTCTGTCTGGTAATTTAATGTACCATTGTGTATGATTTACGGTGGTGAACAGGCCATTTAGTTATGGCAATCAAGTAATATCTCTTGGCAACAGATATTACCATTACTGTACAGAGACCTGGAGGTACATGTAGCATCGATGCATTTGTCGAAATTTGGGCGCGTCAAGCGAAACAATGCTTTCAAGCACGCGCAAAAGGTTCTGATTCACATCATCCTGCGCATGCGCAAGGTCTAATCCCAGCCTTTGCTCTCCATTGATACATTTTATAGTGTCTAATGATTCTGGCAGCGAACAGCGAGGGCCCTGATCAGACTGTGCATCTGCACAATCTGATCTGGGCTTTCTCTGTCCGTACAATCCAGGAAAGCAAATTTTACGCTTGGCGCGGCTCGAATGATGTACGTTCCGATCGAGCTCGGCTCGAATTATGTACGTTCCAATCGAGCGCGTCTTGAATGATGTATGTTCGCAATCGAGCGCGGCTCGAATGATATACGTTCCAATCGAGTGCGGCTCGAATGATGTATGTTCCAGTCGAGGGCGGCTCGAATGATGTATGTTCCAATCGAATGGTCTGTAAATATGGATGCTATAAAATTGCTTATAAGTCATCTTTATAGCTAATTATAAGGAACTAAATACTGACAGTTTCAGTGCAAATCTTAGTACAGTGCGTGTATTCGTTCGTATAAGGGAGTTGTGCGAAAAGAAACTATGTCCTCTGTTCGAATAGGAGTTTTACGGCCCTGTCAACACATTTAAGGTCATGTTGAGCCGGTCAGTTAACCTACTCACACTTTTCCTGGAAAGGCCTAGCCCTGTAATCGTTTAACCAGTACTCTGTGCACATACTTTCGGCAGACGACATTTTAAAACATTTTGTCTCAAAAAAAATAGGACTTGACATTTCATGCAAACTGTCTCCTTAGGGGGGGAATTCACATAAGAATTATTAAGTCCCATTTTTACCGGGAAAAATAAGAAAAGCATATATCATCAATTTGTTATCTGCTGAATTTGCCCATAGAGTAGTAAAGGTAAACTAGACAAAGTCATCATACAAAACACAAGTTTTTTTATATGAACATAGGCAATGCCTATAGGCGAGCTCGCAATGCAATATGCTTTGAAAAACCACGCTTTGCAGTAACGTTACAATTGGATAATATTTAAGCCAAAAATCGTCCATAAAATCAAAGTATAAGACCCAAGCTACACCGTTAAAATTTTGGTATCGGATTCTTGTACCGGATTTTCCCAGTTGCTCCCGGCAAATACAAATAGATCTGCCACACCAATTGAGAACCCGACAAACTGCAAACAAAATGTTTATTTCCGGTTTGGTTTGTGGCAACGACACATGTGCTGTACCATAAGCTTGCTCGCGCAGGCCTTAGGACTGTGCCGCATGAGGCAGCTCGCTCGCTATTATTCAATATGCTGATTGGATGTGTGAATTACAAGATGGTTAGACCGACGAGGATATAATGTAGACTGCCAAGACTATTTTCTTGCAAAATCATTAATACGTTAATTATCTACACCGGCGTTTATTCTGCCTACATCTTGCAACAAAATCCCCTTTACCGATATACTAACCGTACGCGTAGAACAAAGCGGAAATAAAACCTGAATGAAAAAGCTCTGGCTACAATAATGTCTGTCGAAGATATGCTAAATTATGTCTGATATTTCGATCCTCATCCAGCGACATACATTACGAGAACACGCCTATTTAAATATATAGAAAAATTTCACCTCCAGAAAATGAAAATTTTCAGATAAAAAACTCTGATAATTTTCATATATCTGCTCAAAACATAGATTGTGGGTACTCGTTTGAACTGCCTCGTCGAGGCGGTTCTAACAAGTACCCACAATCTAGATTTTGAGCAGAAATAAGAAAAATAATGTATACCCCTGTAAACCCCAGTTTTACTATATAAAAGTGGGGTTTCAGGGGGTCAAAATTATATAGGCATGTTTTCGTGATGATAACATAAAAAAGTACAGCATATAATATAGTTGATGTTGAATTGAGGAGCGCAACAAATGACGAATGCCCTCCAAACTGACCTGTATCACCTGACCACGTGATATATAAACAACTGACCATTACATGACAGTCGAAGAAATATCCGGGGAATTACTTGAAAAAAAAGATATTCAGTTAAAACTTAATGATTGTAAATTGTCATAGTTTCATCACGAAAACCCGCCTATATAGTTTTGACCCCCTTAAACCCAACTTTTATACAGTAAAACTGGGGTTTACAGGGTATACACTAGCTCAAAAACATAGATTATGGGTACTGAAAAGTCTGAAATCCAGGTAAGGGTTATTTATAGCCGCGCAATTCTTGTCGCTGCGACGTCAAAGTTCCGTGTAAAGAGAGTTATCTATAAAACCTGGACTGGGACATTGGCAGAACAGTAAAGAACCAGATCAGACGCCGCATAACGCAGCGTTTGATCAGGGTCTTTACTGTTTGCCTAAATAACAGGAAATTAAGAGTTAAATGAAGCAGTAGTGAGTCCCCGTTCCGGACTATTTTCTCAGCCTACACTCAGAGACAGGCGACTCACCAGTGCTGTCAATGCTTTGATTACACGGAGCAAACCATCACCCTTAACCCTTCTCTTGCTGAACACGACATGCCCTGTCTTAGCAAACAGTGTAGATCCAGATCAGTTAGCTTATGAAGAAGCCAACTGATCTGGATCTGCACTGCTTGTCATTAAATATGTGAATTTCTATCAAAACCCCGGATCAAGTATTCTGAATGGCTGGAAATTAGAAGTGGGCGTATTTTATTCAGCAAGGCAAGGGTTAATCCTGATACAGTTCCAGCTATGTATAATTCTTCGGTCCATTTGTGCACCTTGCGAAGAAGCTGACCAGTCTATGCATTGGATGCTGTCTGGTAAGACTTTTTTTTATATCTCCAATACATCTACCATATCCAGCATTTCTATAAGCGGACAACGAAGGCCCTGATCAGACTGTGTGAATGCAAGTCTCTTCTGGGCTTTCGTTTTTCGCATATATGATAAGGGCCAGTTCGCGATATTTAGGGGATGACTATATTGAAAATTTTCATTTGATGAGGTAAATCGTCGGTTTTACGGTCGGAAATGTCGTTGTACGTCGCCGTACAACGAAATTTCCGACCGTAAAACCGACGATCGCCGCGTCGCCGTACAACGAAATTTCCGACCGTTAAACCGACGATCGCCGCGTCGCCGTACAACGAAATTTTCGACCGTAAAACCGACGATATACCTCCCCAAATGAAATTTTGATTACTGTTATCCCCATTCTAATGCACTTCGTCAGCTCTAAAGCCCCTGAGGAACTTCTAATGCCTGTTTTCTAATCATTTGTTTTATTAAAAAAAACTTGCACTATTTGCACAAAGCGGCAAGCGCTGTGGGCCACGTAAAATCAGATGCCAGCCAATGAAAAGCGACGTTACGTGATGACGTCGGGTTTCCGAAAGTATATCGCAGAATATACCGTCGCATTTTTTTGTATTATTCAATAAGGTGTCGCGTTAGTGCATTAGAATGCTGCGTATACGGAAAAAGTTTGGTTCTATACATCGCAGTATATACCGTCACATTTTTTACATTATCCAATCAGATGTCGCATTACATATGCGAGTGCATTAGAATGCGGCGTATACGATTTTTTTTACATTATCGAATCAGATGTCGCGTTACATACGCGAGTGCATTAGAATGTGGCGTATACGGAAAAAGTTTGGTTCTATACATAGCTCCTCCTCCAGAATAACTGCTTTGCGACAGGTACCGTATTTACTGTAAATATTGGAACATCTTTACTCCTTACGATACTTGTCCTAAACTGTGAACAAAAACAATAAGTGAACTCAGGAACTGATGCAATTAGGTCCTTTTCAAGTTCTCAACATCAAAGAGACAGACAGACAAATACAATGAAACAGCCGCAAAAAGAAAATATGACAAGAAGAGCTGGCAAATCTAAACTTAATTATGTTTAATTTACATTTAACAAATCCACCAGAACGAAAGCATCACCTTTGAAAGGTCAGTGATAAATTACTGGGTCGGAGGTAGGCGGGGTGGTGGTAGGTGGGTTGGTGTGGGGGTGGGGTGGGGACGGGCTGCTTGTTAGCTCTACGGGATCCCAACCCTCCCCTCGGGTTCCATTGTGCTAAAAACTGTTCGGTTGGCGTGAAGGTCTTTAACTAATCCGTTAATCATTACGAGCAACAAGTCGTTTTGACTACCTGTTGATGTGTCTAAAAAGTGCTGCGTGAGTGTCAAACAGTGTAGAACCTGATCAGACGCCGCCGTCTGCGGCGTCTGATCAGGGTCTACACTGTTTGCTCAAGCATATGTGTCCCAGTATTCAAGCTTAATACGGTAACCGAATTATTAGACTCTTTTCATCTATCATCAAAAGACTTAAGCATAAAAGTAGTTTTTTTTTTGTTTTTTTGTTTTTTTCTGTTTAAATGTTTTGAACTGTTGTTTGAAGTTCCATTTGTTCTTATATCTCTCTGCCAAAATATAACATTTTGACAAATCATTTCAGACAAAACAGTTTTGTATACTATTAATATACGCTTTTAGTGAAATTGTTAAAACATTATGTTTCTTATCACATTCTTTAATGTTTAACGTGGGAAGTCATAGTTATGTTTTGTTGGATTCTGCGCCAAGGCTTATCAGTAAAAGATGCTGTCAGCGACGTTATTATGCGCTCTTTTTTTCGCGGATACATTTGTGCTCTACTAAGATCAGTTTTATTCCATTAACCATTTCCATTTAAGTTTTATGTTCGTCTCCTTTATGAAATGAATTCTAAATATAATCACGGTCGGACAATATTTCTTCTTTATTAACACATTTTAGTTTGGAGACCCCCGAAAGGGTCTCAGGCAAACAGTGCAGATCTGTGGCGTCTAATTAGGATCTCCATTGTTTGCAAATAGTTTAGTCAGTTTTCTGTAGGAATATCTAAATCACATAGCATGACATACCTAGAACTGAAAATCGACTCTTCCAATATACAGTATAGGCGAGTTTATTCTAAAATAGGTTAAGAAATAAATATGAAGATACATGTACCAGGGTAGGCTTCCTTCACATATATAGGGCCTGTCTGAGCCCGAATTCTATGACGACCCAATACGAAAACACGCCTATTCAAATATACATAGAAAATTTCACCCCCAAAAACTGAAAAATTTCAGATAAAAAAAACTCTGATATTTTTCATATTTCTACTCAAAACATGGATTGTGAGTACTGGTTAGAACCGCCTCGGCGAGGCGGTTCTAACGTGTACCCACAATCTATGTTTTTGAACAGTAATAAGAAAAATAATGTATACCCCTGTAAACTCCAGTTTTACTATATAAAAGTGGAGTTTAAGGGGGTCAATATTACATAGGCATGTTTTCGTGATGGAGTTTATAAATTCTAAAGGATTGTTGGTAAGTAAATAATTCTGAGCAAGAGCTTATCACATGTCATAAGCTCCTTGCTCTGAGAGAAAAGTGAAAGCAAATACTGCAATTAAGAAATCGAAAATAGCAGACTGTACATACACAGTTATGAAATTTCAACCAAAACAAAGATACTAACTTCAAAGTATTTCGCCGACATGTTTACCCTATCTGCTAAGCGATAATTTAGGGGGAGTGTCACACTCCCCTGCTTTCGACATCTTTCAGAAAGTCATATTTTGCTTGGTGCTTTACTCAGAAGAAATAGATTTGCAAAATTTCGTCATATTTCAATGCAAAAGCTTTCGTCGTAACCACCAAAACAAAGTATTTTATTTTGTTCAGCGGGTTACGAAAACTCACCTAACAATGTAACCCCTTACATATCCCGGTCTGCACTATATGTTATAGGGAAACATGGGGAACATATAACGTCATGTATAACCTTACTTTATAACAATGGACATGCCCAAATCATGGATGGAAGAGTCAACATTTCACATTCAGAAACTCAGGGATGAAACGGTTAAACATTATATTGCATTTGTTGCGTGTCAGTTTGTATTTAAAGATGTCTGTTATCGCTGCGTAGTTATTCATTTCTGTCACGACAGAACGGATTCTCGTGAGAAACTATTAACCTCATTTGGATTAATGAATTAATTAAGTTGTGCAGCAAAAGTTCTTTGAACTGCATGGATCTTATCGCTAAGCTTGTTGTGCACAAACATTCCAGCAGATGACATTTTAAACATTTCTTTAGTTTGATTGAACAGGCAGTCGAACTTTCGACTCGAGCACCTTTGGGACCATAGAAATTTGTTCTAGACATAGGCAGTTCTAGCCATTGAGCATATCATAGCACCAGCGTGAGGTCAGATGGCAAATGGAAATATTTAGAAGTGTATTTTCGAAGGTTTGAAAATAATGGTATGTTGAGTGACTCATTAGAATCGCCTCATCGAGGCGATTCTAATGAGTACACACAACTTATATTTTCATGATAAATTAAGAAAAAATCACTAAAATATCCATAAAAAATTGTTTTCTTGAGCTATCCGAACAAGTTCGATCCATCGGTGTTCGAGTCATTAAAGTTTTACTGTGGAGTCGAGGCCGTAAAACGTCACCCCGTACTGCATATCATTACGAAAACACGCCTATTCAAATATATAGATAATTTCACCTCCAAAGACTGAAAATTTTCAGATAAAAAAAACTCTGATATTTTTCATATTTTTGCTCAAAACCATAGATTGTGGGTACTCGTTAGAACCGCCTCGCAGAAACGAGGCGGTTCTAACGAGTACCCACACTCTGTGTTTTGAGTAAAAATAAGAAAAATAATATAAGCCCCTGTAAATCCCATTTGAACTACATAAAAGTGGGGTTTAAGAGGTCAATATTATATAGGCATGTTTTCGTGATGGATGCTGAATTTATGAAATTGTCTGATCCTTTTGGGACTGTTGGACTCATGCATTTTATTTGAAAACAGAGAATGCCGCTCAAGACTGGGAGTAGACTGGCTCCAGTCTCTAGTGACTAAATATTGTTTTCTTATAATTCTGTTTGATAGTACACTAAAATGTAACCAAAATAATAGCTTTTTGCACAGTTTATTTCACAAACAAAGCTCAACGTTTCAGCTAATTAAAGTCTTTTTCAAGAGAGTTAAATTTTTTAATGCTACACCATCTTCTTATCAATACTGTCAACCGTTTTGAATACAGATGATTCAAAATGGTTGACAGTATTGATAAGAAAATGGTGTAGCATTGAAATAACTTAACTCTCTTGAAAAAAGCTTTAATTAGCCGAAACGTTGAGATTTGTTTGTGAAATAAAATAAACTGTGCAAAAAATATATGTGTAAAAATACTGTGCGTTTATGAGATCAAAATAATATCATTACTATAAAGGCTGGTCAAGTGACTAGCCTTTATAGTCATGATATTATTTTGTTTTATTTAAGTGGATTATCAAAAAGAATTATAGGGAATTATAAGGAAAGTAGTCACTGGAGACTGGAGCCAGTCTAGACTAGGAGTGAAGTAATTTGAACTATTTCACTATTCTTCATTAACAGACTCTCTCAAACCGGGTTTGTCTTCCAAAAGATCCCTACGTCGAAATAATTTCTGTTAAAGTTTGCTCTCAATTTTCAAAGAAGTGCCATTTTCGTGATGTTGTTTTATGTCCTTCAGCCCCTTGTTCGGTGACTTGGGAGCGGTTTGTTCATTTTATATCCCTATTTAATTCTGACAGTATATGCAAATTCCATACAACACAAAATACCAAACACTATTTTTCTAGGAAAAGCAAGAAAGTGTCTTCAGCTTGTCATCTGCTGAATTTGCCCCAAGAGTGTATTTTGTTTTATTTCATCAGTGCCTAATGTCCCTAAAAGGACATTTGCAAACAGACAGACTCTTATCAGACGCCGCATTAATAGGCGTCTAATAAGCGCCTACACTGTCAACCATAGCATTTAGAAAGAGTTTATAATAAAAGCAATTTCAGCAATTAATATACAAACTCCATTAAAAATATATTGGACCCTTCCGATGTTCACGTGAAAGAGTTCATTGAAGATATTGATAGTGCCCAGAGGGCTGAAAGTTAACCATTACACCCTTGAGTTTTTGACATGGACTCTCACATCTCCTGATTGTCGCAAATAGGAGTTTCAGTCAAAAATCAATAACAGAATGGCAAACAGTCCAGAATTTTGATGAGGTGATTCGTTACAAGCCGCACCATCTCGATCTGCAATGTTTGCAAATGTGTCTATTTTAGTCCATTACGAAAACACGCCTATTCAAATATATAGAAAATTTCAACTCCAAAAACTAAAAATTTTCAGATAAAAACTCAGATATCTTTCATATTTCTGCACAAAACATAGATTGTGGGTACTCGTTAGAACCGCCTCGCGCCGAGGCAGTTCTAACGAGTACCCACAATCTATGTTTTGAGCAGAAATAAGAAAAATAATGTATACCCCTGTAAACCCCAGTTTTATTATATAAAAGTGGGGTTTAAGGGGGTCAAAATTATATAGGTATGTTTTCGTGATGTTAGGGAGGAAAGCGTTTATCAATTCAAACTTGCAAACCAATAATAAATATTTTGCAAATATTGTAGATCCAGATGAGATGGTTCCTTTTGATTTTGCATGCTACACCTACTTGCAGTCTGGGCTTACACTATTACATCACGAAAACATACCTATATAATTTTGACCCCCTGAAACCCCACTTTTATATAGTAAAACTGGGGTTTACAGGGGTATACATTATTTTTTCTTATTTTTGCTCAAAAACATAGAATGTGGGTACTCGTTAGAACCGCCTCGTTGAGGCGGTTCTAACGAGTACCCACAATCTATGTTTTGGGCAGAAATATGAAAAATATCAGAGTATTTTATCCGAAAATTTTCAGTTTTTAGAGGTGAAATTTTCTATATATTTGAATAGGCGTGTTTTCGTAATGAGATAGACCTGTCTGTTCAAGTAATTATGGTTGTATCACATTCTGCGACCGGAAGTCTGGAACACGGATGCAAGCTACGACGCAGAAAATTGTTACCAATAAATGTAAATGGAGAACCCTTGCTGATTATGACACATGACAGATTGTCAAACGTTCGATGCGTCGTTTTTAGCAAAAACCTTGTCTGAATACGTTGGATAAAGTTGGAGACAATTTGCGGGAAATGTCAAATCCTGTTTTCTGAGAAAAAGAAGAAAAATATTTCAGTATGTCGTAAATATGTCGTCTACTGAAGATTTTACTCAGTCCTAGGTTCGATACCGTATCAAGTTCTGAAAAGAAGTCGCTTAGCTGCATGAAAATGGATAACTGAGCAAATTCAACATATAATTTTTATCCCTCTCCCTCGCAGTTTTTCCTTCTTTCTGTACAGTTTTTGTCAAACACTACATTACAACGCTTTTAGTGGAAAGCTCTTAGACTAAAAGTTAGCTTCGTATTGAAACGTCTAAACCTATAACTATCAATGCAAATACTTTCACAATCTTCTCTACAATAGAAGGGAAGAGGAAAACAATTGTGTCAGGACTGCTGATTGGTGAACAAAATGATGAGAGGGGTATAGGGCAGCCTATTACTAGTTAATAATAGAGACGAATCGAAATGTATCATTCTAATTTGAAGAAAAAACATGCGTATAATTTCATGATTGTGTCGAAGAAATAAAGGTTTCTGTTTATGTTTGCTGGAGCCAAAAGAAGAAGTGGTGAATTTTCAAAGTTTCAGTTTTTGATACCTGCCAAATGAGGGGTTTGCTGCATTTAGCCTATAAAAGGTCCCGGAAAGTGCTGGTGTCTTTGGCTTTTTTCTTATTTATTTTGCTATGTTAAGCCTTGTCTTTAAATTAAAACAAAGTTTGGAAGCCCAGCAATACCATGAACAGAATTCTTAAGCATCAAAATGAGTGGAATTAGTATGCAGCACTATGGAAAAAATAGTTAGTGGTTTGTACCAAAAACGGATCTACAAAGAACTTATGTAGAGAGAAAAAACAGCAAGAAGAATTGGTATATTCAACAAGTTTAGCAATTACGTGTAATCACAGGGTTTCGCTAAGTCGTCTATGACATGTTTAAGTTGATAGACTATGTACAGTAATCGACCTTATTACCACACATACTCCTAAAAGCGCACAATCAGCAATGTCTCAGTCTTCAGATTATAAGCCCGTATTCTTTAATCTACACATTACGAAAACACGCCTATTCAAACAACTGAAAATTTTAGCACCAAAAACTGAAAACTTTCAGACAAAAAATCTGATTTTTTTCATATTTCTGCTCAAAACATAGATTATGGGTACTCGTTAGAACCGCCTCGGTGAGGCAATTCTTACGAGTACCCACAATCTATGTTTTTGAGCAGAAATAAGAAAAATAATGTATTCCCCTGTAAACCCCAGTTTTACTATCTAAAAGTGGGGTTTATGGGGATCAACATTATATAGGCATGTTTTCGTGATGATTTTTTTAAATAAAAGTATATATTGTGGATACTCGTTTTGAATTGCTTTGATAAATTGAAGTTATCTACTTTTTTAAAATCATAATGCTGTTGGTACTCATTTGAATTAAATCAACAAGTCGATGCAATTCAAATGTGTACCAACAATATATGGTTTTATGAAGAAAAAAAAGAAGATCAGAAACAAAATCACCAAAGCATCATTAAATACGCCATGAAATCTTCTATCGATCTTTCTTTAAAGTATGCTATTTTACAAAAGTGTTTCTAATCATTTTGACACTAGTGAAGTCATTTGGTTGAATACGGTAATTTTTAATAGGACTATAGACAGACAGGGCATCCCCGCAGTATGACAACGATTTATTGTCGTCAAGACTACGGGATATATCTACTTTTACCGCCGAATATTGGCACAAGAGAACGAATTTGATTGACAGTTTGAACAATGTAACGGGATACCTTTCAGACATCATCTGAACGCATAAAATAAGAGATAGTAAGCCAGTTCTGATCAATTGTTCTATTATACAGCTTGCTATTCTTTTTGGACAATACAGACGGCGTACTTAGCATTATACTTATATTGCTGATTGAATGAAATGATTATATAGTTGTCATAGTTTGTCATAGCTGCCACGAGAATTCATTCTTGTTCCATCATAGCGGTTTAATGTGATTTACATGTCTGTTCTGTTATGCTTCGCTGGCAGAGTAGGGAGCCTCCATGCGATTCGAACAATCATTTTATATTATTTTTTTTACATTATTTGAATGTAGGGTGAAAATTTGGTGCCAGTAAAACCGATGAAAACCGAAGCCCCCCCCCCCCCCCCCCCCCTTCCCCACGTTAGTTTTCGAGTCCATTGTTTACAATGGAGCCATAGTATACCAACTCCAAAATTTACTTAAGGTCGTTGTCCAATGTAATCAAGCCGCGCGCGTTAGACGAAATTCAGGTAACGGTTATTTATAGCCGCGCTATTCTTGTCGCTGTGACGTCGGAGTGCTATAGATAGAGGGTTATCTGTAAAACCTGGACTGGGACATTTGGGACACTGGCAAACAGTGCAGACTTAGATCAGACGACGCGTTATGCGGCGTCTGATCGGGGTCTACACCGTTTGCTTAAATGACAGACAGTTAAGTGTTAAATTAAACAATCTTAAGTCTCCGTTTAGCACCATTTTCCCAGCCTACATTCGGAGACAATCGACCCACTAGTGCTATCAGTGCTTTGATTACTATTGACTGTTCTAAGACGATGGGTCTGGTTTGCTTGTTCTCTGATAGGCATTGTGATTGCTCGCTGTGGGGCTTGTTTCGTGTTTTGTCCTGTTTGTTGTCTTCAAGGGAAACACTCACAAAATTTAAAGTATTCAAGACATTTACAAACTGAACATTTTGGTTCAAGTTTTATCAAACTCCATCAAGAAAGTTGCTGGATTTTTTAGTTTTTGTGATTTTCAACATGGGCGCCGCCTTTTTGAATATTAAATGATATTAATATAAAATGACAATAAAACTTTCTATTAGACAAAAAAACAAACAAAAAAACAATGCAATTTTAGAGAAAATAAGTTGCTATTATACCAAAGAAGACATATCCAGAAAGATAGCATTTGATCTTGTTGCATATGTGAGTTATTCAGTTTATGCATATTTAATTAGGAGCAAATGACATCACAAACTAACAACAATGGCAGCGCCCATGACAACCTTTGTTTGAAATCTTCAAATATCCATAACTTTCTTAATTTTCAACCGATTTTGATCAAATTTGTCTCATTTTTCTCAGCTAATGTAAGTCTTTAACTTTAAACAGACAATTAATTTCTGAGTTTTTCCTTTTATGTTGTGTTTAGTGGATCATGTTACACTGGTGTGGTGTCAGCCTGTTGGGAACAAGGATCTGGTGACTTGACTTTGCATTTCTTTGATTTGTGCTTGTGTACTGTCTGTCCTTGTTTGCCTTTCTTTTTCCTGATGTCATTGGTAAGATGTGTTCTGGCACTGTGGCTCTTCTTGGACATATTCTAATCTGTTGTTCTTATTTTCTGCCCACTCAATTGGCTACTTACACCTAGCAGACTGTAAAGATTTCCAAGCACATGTTTCGATATATTGGTTATATCATTATATAGCATTAGAGGTAATACTAAGCTCCTACAATATCATATGATCACGGTTTCTCACTAAAACTGTGGAGGCAAACATGTTTACTGCTTTCCGCAGCACTGACCAACCACGGCCCAAAGATGCTTTTTCGTCTTTATTACAAGCTGTTTTCTATTTAATTTCACAGTCCTCTTAGCCCTTAAACTGCCAATCACAACAATTGTCGTCTGCTTTCTAATCTGCTTGTGATTTTAAAAGTAATTTCTGCAAATAGTGTGCACCAAGATCAGACTGCTCCTTTAGGAGCAGTCTCATCTGGGTCCACACTGTTTGCCAGTATGCAAAAATAGGTTTGAAAAGTTTGCAAGAATATTCAGCAGACGACATAAACAGACGACATTTACAGATGCAGGTTTTCTTGCGGTTTAACGGTTAAATGCGATTTTAATTGTACGATGGTTCGACCCGTGGACTTAATGACGGCTTAATCCAAAACTTGATCTGAACTGTCTGTGGTTGGGCTCGCCATGGTTTTTATAACGGTTTTATTTCACTTTGGTTATTGGTTTTTTAGTTGAATAAAATCAATCAAGGCTGATCTTGGACCAAATTACACGTACAAGAATGGAAATCGGAGTTTCGGATTAATTGTGACTCTTCTGTTTTCCAACATAATGTTGAGAAGTTTTATTTATATCCAAGCGGGCATATTACGTTTATAGACGTTGCATCGACGTTAAATAGACGTTGTATAAACCTCATGACATTGTGTAGCATGATGTTGAGAAGTTTTATTTATATCCCAGCGGGCACATGACGTTTATACAACGTCATGACGTTGCATCGACGTTAATGAGACGTTGTGAAAACGTCATGTGCCAACTTGTATGTGTTATGTTGAGCCACTGATTAGTTAGGGAACTCTCACGCGGACCAAACAATTACCGTATAGTTCAAAGCGTATCATGATATACGGAGAAGATTCATCTGAGGCAATTATATTTCCTTTTCGTTTGATAATTTTGTTTATGTTAGATCGTTTTTTTTTTTTTTTTTTTTTTTGTTTTTTTTGTTTTGTTTTTTTGTGATGTCGGGTTTTGTCCTTTATATGAGCATCAACGTTAGAAAACATACCTTCGAACATGTGAGCCCAGCATTCGCGCAGTCTGATCAAAATCTTCCGTAGGGATATTTTGGGTAAGCAAGGATGCAAGTTTTCTTCATATGCACAACAAAAATTCTAATCAATCTGCACTGATTTGAGCCTTCATTTGGCGCACATGTCAAAAGGAACGATTATATGTGCAATTTATAGATGTCAAACAGGTTTATATAAGCCTATCGGCTTCTTTCTGGACACTTTCGTAAGTTATTGTGCGTGCGTGCGTGTGTGTTTTTTTTTTTTTTTTTTTTTTTTTTTTTTGTTTGTTTGTTTTTTGTTTTTTTTGGTTTTTTTTTTTCTTTTTTTTTTTTGTTTTTTTTTTTTGTTTTTTTTTTGTTTTGTGTGTGTAAAAGGTGTATGTGACTTAAGTAGAAATAATATGTTTAAACCAAAAGGAATGTTTTCCCAACTTGCGCTTTCCCAGCGCTCCCATCAATAATGTACAATGTCTTTGAGAATAAATGACAGAGATTTAGGTCCGTAGAGACCAACGAGAGCAAAAATTAGGCGCTTTAGTACTAGAACTCGTGGAATGTGTAGAACCAAAATATGCTATGATCAAGGTTTTCGTTGCTAACTTAATATACAAATATTTCAATGACTCGTATACCGATATCTCGTGTACAGCGGCTAAAAGGAACGGACTCGTTTTTTAAGACCCTAGAAAACAAATATCTAATGGATATTTTAGGTTAATTTTCTTATTTTATCACGAAAACGTATATTGTGTGTACTCAGAATCGCCTCATCGATGCGAGTCTAAGAATATATTCAATATACCATAATGATTATTTATGGAAAATCGAAAATACATCACTAAATTTTCCCAGCTGCTTCCTGACCTTGCGTTTAGAATCACCCTCATATGCTCGAACTACCCATGTCTGGAGCAATGGTCCAAAAGATGTTTGAGCCATGGAAGCTCAGCTGTATTCAATAGGGTGGTCTGACTATCGTGTTATGTGATACGTAGCTTGTAGGTACATCTCTCAGTTATTGACTCTTGTCATGCTGAATAAATTAAAATACCATGCCCACTTGTACTTTTAGCCAATCAGATTGCTTGATCCAGTTTATTAATACAAATTCGTATACATAATGACAAACAGTGTAGATACAGGTCGGTTGGCTTCTGAAGAAGCCAACCGACCTAGATATTCACTGTTTGCAAACACTGTTTGCAGAGACAAGACATATCCGGGTTAAACAGGACCAGGGTTAACGAAATGAATTCACTTTCAGGGAAGGTAACTATGTCAGAAAGTTTTGCCCCATTCTGACAATATAGTCTCCATTTGGAAGCAAATTCTTTTCTTTCAGAGTAAACCTCATTTTAAAAGGGGCTTACGGTGCAGGAAAGCAAACGGGAAGTCACAAAAGCTGTCTCCCTTGTCCAAAATATCTAGAAAATACCCAGTGTATTCAGTCCTATCATGATAATTATACCAAACTAAATACCAAACGAAAAACCTGGAAAAGTAACCTATTCTAGTTCTACACTAGACAAAAAATGTTCTTAGCCACATATTTCTGGTGTCAGATCCATTTGCGTTTACAGGATGCACGCATTTAACACTTTTAGAGTTTTTTGTGATAGCTTAGTGCCAGAGCCAATCGCAGACAATCGTCCTAACAATGGTAGACATTGACGCATACCAGAACCCTGTAATCAGTCTTAGGTGTACAGAAATATTCCCTAAATGAAATAAACTGCGGCGTTTCAGGGATAACAATGACAACTTTTCAGAAGAATAAAAAGATCTCCTATCACATTAGCGTCATATAATGGGAATGTCCCAGAACAGTTTTGTATGCTTTGTTGCTAATGTGATTAGTTAGAGTGATAGAATTGTTATGATTATTTTAATTCACACACACACACACACGCATACGCACACACACACACACATCCTTGAAAGTGTATTTATGCCCTATTCATCACGAAAACATACCTATGTAATTTTGACCCCCTTAAACCCCACTTTTATATAGTAAAACTGGGGTTTACAGGGGTATACATTATTTTTGTTATTTCTGCTCAAAACATAGATTGTGGGTACTCGTTAGAACCGCCTCGCCGAGGCGGTTCTAACGGGTACCCACAATCTATGTTTTAAGCAGATATATGAAAAATATCAGAGTTTTTTACCTGGAAATTTTCAGTTTTTGGAGGTGACATTTTCTATATATTTGAATAGGCGTGTTTTCGTAATGAATATTTAATCAGTATTTATTTAATGTATAGTAGTTAAAGGAGTGTTATTAGGTCGATTGTATACACTCGAGTTATGGTATACAAACACCTAAATTTCTTTAAAGGAGAACGCAATATAAGTTGTAAGTATATCTTGGAGTAAAGTGCTTAACAAGCCATTTATTTTGATGCAAGAGTTTTCAAAATCGGCCTAGAAATAAGGAAGTTTGACAAGCAATCATTTCCTCCAAAATAAACCAACTTTATGAGAATAACTACTTTTATGAAACGAATTATAATCTTTATGAAACCTCATTAAATATTCAAAATGGCGGCGCCCATTCCACCAGTGTTAAAATATTCAAATGTCTATATTTCACTTAATTTTCCACCGATTTGATCAAATTTGTGTTAAAATTGATTGTTTGTAAAGTTCTTTACTTTAAAGTAAAATACCTTTTAGGGTTGCGTTCCCCTTAAAGGTCGTTGTCCACGTGATTGTAATTGACCAATGAAATCAAACCGCGCGTTTGTACGAAATTTAGGTAACGTTTATTTATAGCCGCGCGCGCTATTCCTGTCGCTGTGACGTCAGTATGCCTTGTAAAGAGGGTTATATGTAGAACCTGGACTGGGACATTGGCAAACAATGCAGATCCAGATCAGAACGCGGCGTCTGATCAGGGTCTGCACTATTTGATTTAATTACAGGAAGTTAAAGTTAAATGAAAACGTCTTAAGTCCCCGTTCAGGCTACATTCAGAGACAATATCGACCCACCAATGCTGTCAGTGCTTTGATTAGAAATAAGTTGGGGTACTCATTCAATAGCTATCTCTATATCAAATTGCTGTTTCCGTTTTCCACCTTTAATCTCAAGGTACTGTGGATATTTTTGCTAATCCATTGAAGTTACAATACAAAATTATTGCAGTTTTTATTTTTTTTTTTTTTTTTTTTATTTTTTTTTTTTTTTTTTTTGTTTTTTTGTTTTTTATCAGCTGAACGTCAATCAATTTGCTTACATGCTACACCTATTAGATACCTATTATGCATTATGGAAACGATCCAAGGTTTTTAAGGCGGATAGTCAAAGAAGTCTTATCAAATAAATTATATCTGAAAAGATACAAATCCTGTCTGCTAGGTGCAAGCATGGTACCTGAGTACTGATTGTGGGGAAATGAGTTTTCGATGGATATGTGAAGAACAAACGCCGTGATATTTAACAACATATCATTTAAGCCAGCGCACAACAAAATCTGCAATAAGGCATGTGCGAACAGCGAAAACTCAGATCAGCCTGCGCATCCGCTGATCGCATATGCCTTTTACAGCCTCCGAGCTATCCAACTAGTTCAGCCACGTTTTAATTTTAAGTGTATAGGAAACTATCTTTCCAAAGAAAATCTCTTGGTACATTGGAATGGTTGAAACACACTACCTAATATGAAAAAAATATGATTCATTCGAGCCGTAATGTAAGAAAACGTACCCTTTGGACGCACTTCGCTTTCGCGCAAGCTCATCAGAATCTTAACAGGGTGCATTTAGATACCCAAAGGCTGTGTAGTTGCTTAGTTTCATAATGCGGGCAACAAAGACACTAGTCATATTGCACGGATGCGCTGGCTAATGTGAGTCTTCGTTAGGGGCATACGGGAAAAGGTGCGTTTTCTCATGTTAATGCTCATTTCGAACGATAAGAGTATAATCAAACGAAAAACGTCAGACAAATAAAGCTAGTCAGGAGTTTAAAGATTCTCAAATGCGTCTGAAACCACTATTAGCGATTTATGATTGCAGTAAATACACGAGTATATCAGGACAGGGTACAAACCATGTTTTTCTGGCGAAAGAATGTGCACAATACTGGTTAACCGCTTAGACGACTAAGCCTGCCAAGTGAACGCGTGGTTAGGTAAACTGACCGCGCTTGACATGACCCTATTGGGTCAACTGGGCCGTAAAACCTCAACACAAAAGAAACATGTTACACAATAGCAATCAAAGCACTGACAGCACTAGTGAGTCGATTGTCTCTGAGTGTAGGTTGGGGAACTGGTCCTGAATGCGGACTTAAGACAGCTTCATTCAGCCCTTAACTTCCTGTAATTTAAGCAAACAGTACAGGCCCTGATCAGATGCCGCGTTCTGCGGCGTCTGTGTTTGCCAGTGTCCCAAATGTCCCAGGACAGGTTTTACAAATAACCCTCTATCACCAGCACTCTGATGTCACAGTGACAAGAATAGCGCGGCTATAAATAACCGTTACCTGGATTTCGTCTAACGCGCGGTTTGATTACATTAGTCGATGATAATCATGTGGTAGGAGACAATTTGCATGAAATGTCAAATCCTGTTTTCTGGGAAAAATAAGAAAAATAACATCATTTTGTCGTCTGCTGAAAATGCCCAGAGAGTGGTAAAGGTTAAGGAAATTTTGGTGTTTGTATACTGCAGCTCGTTTGTTAACCATCGACCCAAAAACGATAACGCAATTTATAGACAGCCCTCTTTATACCGACACTCGATACAACGACAAAAGTCGTTATAATGACAATTTGACTGTCACAAGACCTTCGCTTAAAAGGTAATAATAAGTTACAATTTATGCAAGAATACTGTATGTAATACTTTAAACGAACATATGTTTGGGATATTTGTTAGAATCGCCTCAGTGAGGCGATTCTAACAAATATCAAAGACCTGTGTCGTGTGAGGAAATAAGGACAAAACAAAACCTTTCTTTTATATCAATCTGCTGATAAAGTATTCTGTACAACAGCAAATTCTATTTAATGGCAATGTCTTTGGAAACAATCGATGTCGTTGTAGCGAGTGTTCACTGTATCCAAAACATATGTTCTGTGAGGAAATAAGGACAAAACAAGACCTTTCTTATATATCAAAATGAATCTGCTCACTAAGTATTCTGCCCAACAGCAAATTCATTTTAGTGGCAAGGTCTTTCCGAAAAAAATATGTCGTTGTAACGAGTGTTCACTGTACTCAGTGTTTTATAAAGTGCTTATTTTTAACCCAAAAATAGTACAGAAGATGACTAGGAGGAACCACAATCACAAAACGTACGGTAGCCTACCAATGCCAGCAAACAAAACAGTACACAAGCCAAACCAAAGCAAAGTGGTTATCTCCCTTTTCCAAATCATGGTGGTCACAATTAAGACAACGGACATTAACCATAGTCCTGCTGAACCTGAATATAGTCTGCCTTTGCAAACAGTGTAAATCCAGATCAGTTAGCTTCTGAAGAAGCCAACTGATCTGGATCTGCACTGTTTGCCATTTAGTATGTGACTTTGTATCAACAACCTGAATCAAGTAATCTGATTGGCTGAAAATTATAAGTGGGCGTGACATCTTAATATATTCAGCATGGCAAGGGTTAAAAACGGCCTGCGGCGCGCTGCCACAAGGCCACAAAAAAAAATAAAAATAAAAATAAACGCCTGCAGAGAAAACAGGATTGAGAAAAGCGTTGTGTGTTATTCTAATCTCTGCCGCCTGCCGTTGGTAACAGCATGTGGTGGGCAGCGATGGTCCAGCTAGAGACAGTGGCTTTCCTGGGGTATTCCGGTTTTACTAATCACTCTCAATCACAAAGCATCAAAATGTGCATTTGTATTTTCTCTATAATGGAAGTAAAATATTTCCAAGATCATACACGTAATTCCTGTACTACGTAAAATGATGGTTTAGTACTTACGAATGAAATGTTTGCCAAGTTACTATTATACATTCAACTCTCGTTATCTCGATTTCGCTTAACTCGAATGTTCGCTTATCTCGAAGTGAAAGTCTGGTTTCTGTTTTAACATGGAAATCTAACATTAGGTAAAAAAAATATTATAATTTCATTCCCCAGATATACCAACATACCAAATTTGATTAGCCAAGATTATTCAGTACAGGAAATATGGCCATGAAAAAAGTATTGACGGACGGGCGTAACGCCTGGACATGCGAGGCCCTAATTACAAAAACAGTCAAAACAGTTTCTATGTAACACCCTTTAAGGGCACTAGATATAACTGGTATTATTAATAATATTTTTTTTGTTCTTCTTCACAAGCGAATTAACTTTTGTAACCTTCTGTGGTTGGATTTCTGCAGAGCAATCCATTCTGAAAAGGGGTCTACTATAAAAGAAAGAATTTGCTCCCAGGGGGAACAAATTCTTTCTTTATATAGTATACTAATTTTCAGAAGGAACAACATTTTGATAAATGTTTCCAGTCCTTTTAAATCGATCTTTCAGATTTTCGCAATGAGCCCACTGAAAAAATCCTGGGATATCAAGAGTAATAAAAAGTACAAAGTCTATAATTTACAAAGAGCACAGCCAATCCGATCCGTTTTCTGACATTACGCGTTGGTTCCAATCCATTTACTAACAAGATGTCGACAATGTCAAAATGCATGAAAATAGGCATCAAACTATTTATTGTGATTGGTATTCCTGTTATAAACTATAATACAACAAGAAGTAGATCTTGTCACATATTTGTTGGAGCAATCAAAATATTTATTGCGATTAGTCTGAATAACTCTAATGTTAGGATGAATATACATATTTGTTATACAGAATTCTACTGTCCTTTCGACATCACGCGGAAAGAGGTTTTGTGCTTGGGGTTTTATTTCAAACACGATACAAATACAAATGTTTGATTGCATTAAACATACAAAATGCTTTTCGCCAAATATCAAAATAACATAGGTACCAGTGAAAAAAAGTACAATATTTACAAGAAGCAACTATGTGAAGAAGAGCATATATATTTATAGTACATAGCAGTATTCCGCTCTATCAACAGTTGACACCAGAGTGTCCCGAGTGGATGCTAACGCGACATACAGACGACTATGGTTTACAGGGGTATACATTATTGTTCTTATTTCTGCTCAAAAACATAGATTTTGGGTACTCGTTAGAACCGCTACGGCGAGGTGGTTCTAACGGGTACCCACAATCTATTTTTTGAGCAGAAATATGAAAAATATCCGAATTTCAACTATTTTCAGTAATTCTCAGTGTATTTAGGGAATTGTTTCACACTAAGGGTATTATTTTTATAGACTGCCATTATTGCATTTCATTTGAAATAAAAATCAGACATGTTGCCTTTACGTCATGAATATGACGTCGACGTTGCTAAAGAACAATTCTAACTTGACGGTAACGTTTTTTATTATATACCTAGCAATGAAGTAGAAAGATTTCTCAGTTAGTTATTTTCTACACTTCACAGTGTGATGATATTATATCAGTAACTAGTTTAATCTTTCGCAGTGTCGGAACCGTTTTTATAGATTGCTTCCCGCCTTATTGCATTTCATTTTGACGTCCTTGGCTGCCAAAAAGGACATAAACTTGACCAAAATGAAACACGCTCCCATAATGTCATAAAACTGTTGACGTGACGTCATGATGTGGCGTCAACGTTCTAACTGACGTCCGAATAACGCTATTTTCTTACGTTGGTTATTGTTCTTCCGCTCAAATTGAAACGTTTTTTTTTTTTTTTTTTTTTTGGCGCTTACGAGGAGACAGTACTAGTAAAAAGGAATATAATAATAGAATCATGATATGAAAAAATCTGTCACTCAGGAGCGTCATTAATTTGGAAAAAAACTCGTTCCTGGAAGTCGTTTTTTACCGAATTACCACGCTCCTTTGTGACAGTTTTTCATATCAATATACACTGTTGATTATTCTCTATCGCATTGAGCATAATGGAAAAGCCACCATGATCAAAATGCAATAATCCTTGTCGTCAACGTCATCAACGCACTGCTTGCAAAAGGCGCGTTTGATGACGTCGCATGTAAACATTTAGTTCTCGCGACGTCCATTGCAAAAGAGTTCTTTGGAAAACATTGCAACAATGTCGATTGTCCTTTCTGTATCATGCTAGAATCGAAATATTTTTTCTCTGCTGTTAATCATTGCGATTAACGCATTGCGAATATGAATTTACTCCGGCTTCGCCGTTGTGAATTACTGCTTAGCAATCTGGACCCAGTTGTTCAAAGCGTCGTTAGCGTAACGAGCTCGTTAAGGGTCATTTCGTTAACCGTTGTTGCGGATTCAATAAAAAATATTCTGACATTTTTTGCTGAAAAAATGTGAGTAGCTTCTCACATTTTTTTCAGCAAAAAATTTCAGCATATTTGCATATCACTCGATGTAAATTTTAACGATCGTTAACTAACGACATCGTTAGCTTTGAACAACTAGGCCCTGCCCTCCAACACCATGCGTTATTCGCGATCATTCACAGTAAATTATTTCTTAAACAAAACAACGTTATGTCCATACCTTTTAGTGTTTTTATGCTCACGGTGAAATAATTGTGTAACAAAGTATTGAAAACGGTACTATTACACTAGCAAAAAAACAGATAAATAATGAACAAAATACTGAATATTGTTTGCTAAATATGGCCAGTCTGGCCAGCTTCAAAACTGGTAAAAACTCGGAAAAAAAAGTTCCTATGGAACACTTTTTACCATCGTGATAACTTTTCATATCAATCAAGCACTGCATGTTGAATAGTCTTTTTATAACATTACAGGGTGGCCACCATCCCCAACCCTTCCCCTGGATTTAGGAAGCAGATATCATTTTAAAATATTAAAACTTGGCGATCTTTTCACAAGTTGCTTCTTCAGTATATATTAATTCCAGAAAATAAATTTACACATATCAATACATAATTATTTAATCATCTAAACTATTATTTTACCAAACCATTATATCTACCATAAAATTCGGATAGATATGAGCAAAAATATATACCCAGATAAGGAGAATTATGTTTAATAATTAATGCATCCAAATACATAACATCACGAAAACATGCCTATATAATTTTGACCCCCTTAAACCCCACTTTTATATAGTAAAACTGGGGTTTACAGGAGTATACATTATTTTTCTTATTTTTGCTAAAAAATAGATTGTGGTATTCATTAGAACCGCCTCCCCGAGGTGGTTCTAACAAGAACCCACAATCTATGTTTTGAGAACAAATATGAAAAATATCAGAATTTTTTATCTGAAAATTTTCCCTTTTTGGTTGTAAAATGTTCAATATATTTTAACAGGCGTGTTTTCGTAATGGAGTAAATAGGTAATTCCAAATGAAATATATAGAGCATTATTCTGTTTTTAATGAACTATGAATTACACAACATAACATATTGCATAACAGTTAACTAATGACATTAAATATCTCACCGTATTCAAATGTCGGTCCATCTGTAAAGCTCATCCCAAAATCCCAAGAATTGATAGCCATAATTATATTTGGCAACGTTAATTAAGTCACGCAGAAACAGAATATTACTGTAAAGAAATATTTCCACTTTGGTCAGTATTATCAGTAACTCATCATATCAGAACTCATCATATTGTAAACTAAAGTTTTCGACATATTTTACTCCTTAAGACTTTTTTCTTTAAATATGTATACAAATTCTTCCATAAAAAAAGCAGTATAGCCTTTTTGTTCTTTAAAGTATTAAAGCATGGTAAAACAAGTATAACACTGTACTAGGAATGTTTACTTGGTTGGTTTTGGTGTAGTAGAGAATCATAGTACAGCTGAAGCTATCAGTCTCTATGTTCCAATAAACTGCAAAGAATGGTATACGTAACACTACTGTCTTTGATATATTGGCTCGCGAGGTGCTATTCGTTAATGAGGTAAATAATTGTATCGTGTGCAGGGAAGGGAAAACGAACCTCCGGACAGTGACCTTAAGGGGAATTGATACTTCCGGGAGAGATAACTGTCGAAACTGTTTTTGCATCACTGCAGAAAAGGGGTGTACTGTAAAAGAAAATATTTTTACCGTTTTGATCCTAGATATTAGGACATCTTAAATTCTTACCATGTTTACCCTTAACTTTCAACAAACGTATTGGACTACCTCATGACGTGTCCATAAATAATCAAAGCCTGACAGCACTGGTACTGAACGGAATCTTAAAACAGCTTCATTTGGTTTAAACAATATTTTATTTTTAAAGCAAATACATGTATAAACTTACATCCATACAACAAATATGTTGAATAGGATCTGACTGTTTCATTTAACCCTTAACTTCCTGTAATTTAAACAAACAGTGCAGACCCTGATCTGACGCCGCGTTCAGCGGCGTCTGATCTAGGCCTACACTGTTTGCTAATGTCCAGAATGTCCCAGTCCCATGTTTTACAAATAACCCGCCATCAACAGCACTCTGACGTCACAGCGACAAGAATAGCGCGGTTATAAATAACCGTTACCTGGACTTCGTACAAACGCGGGGTTTGATTTCATTGGTCAATTATAATCATGAGGATAACTATCTTAAGGAAATTTTGCCGTCTCTATACAATGTCCGGACTGTAAACAATCGATTCAAAATTCTAAAGACTTCATTAGAGTACAAGAAAACAGAAAATAATGAATGGAATGTTAATTGTTAGGTCAGGCCTAGCTCCGTGAAGAATTTGGTAAATAAGTAATTGTTTAATTGCCTTTCAGGTGAAAACAGTCGACCTCCAGTGGCTCGGTAATCTTTAGGACCGTAGAAATTTGTCCCAGACATGGGTAGTTCGCAACACTAATAGTTATTATTGCATAAAAAGCAGTGTCGAACGTTATTAACAGCCGTGCATTCACCGGCGAAAAGTCATGTATTAACAAGGCAATTCACGCGCTTTTAATGCACTGCTACGCAACTTTCAATATGATCGTACCGGGGCCACAGATTTGCTGCCGTTACGAGATGTGTACTGCCCGGCCCTAGAACGAGCATAGTCCATTGAAATTACGTTCGAGAGACATCGGTGAAAAGGCGAAACAAAGTAGTGCAAGAAATAACGCGAAATGTAGCAAATGTTTTCAGTTTTTATGCAATAAAAGCGATCGAACATGGTTTTTCAATGCATTAACATTTGTCGGGTCCCTAGAGAGGTGTTGAAAACCGCGGCCTCCGGCCTCGGTTTTCAACACCTCCCTCGGGACCTGGCGAACGTTAATGCATGAAAAACCATATTGGATCCCTATAATCAAAGCGCAAGGTCAGAAGGTAAATGGAGAATATTAAGGGATGTCTTTTCAATTGTCTATAAAATTATTGTATGTTGAAAGTAATCGTTAGTATCACCTTGGTGAGGCGATTCTAATGCGTACACACAACATACATATATAATACAAGAAAACTTCCTTAAAATATCCTTAGATATTAGTTTTCTTGAGCTGGGAACTCAAAAAACGTGTTCAAATAAACCACGGTAAACGAGTCATTGGTATTCGAATCATTGAAATATTGTAAATCCTGTTCCCATGTTTATCCAAGAGTACGCCACAGGTAAAACAAAATAATAAAAAAAAAAAAAAAGCAAATAGGTATTACCCAGGTAAATAATTAGAACTTCACGATGCAATTTACTTGGCATAATCTAATCTTTTTCAATGAATTTTTAATTGTGCGGAAAATTAAACAATGACGTCAATTAAATACAGCTGGAATCAAGCGAGCCAGAAACTTGGACCTGGTGGTATATAGTAATATTAATCTAAAGAGAATAAATACATTTGTAAGATGTTTTGCCATTCCCGCCAAGGAAAACAACATTTGAGACTTCCTGATTGCTTTACTGCACACGGACCTTTCTGAAAAGGGGTCAATTCTAAAAGAATAGATTTTTTTTCATAAAGGGATCGAATTCTTTACTTTTAGAGTAAAAACCCTTTTCGGTAGGGTGGGAGGGAAGGTATCATTACGAAAACATGCCTACATTGTATATAATTTTGACTCCCTAAAACCCCACTTTTATACAGTAAAATTGGGGTTTACAGGGATATACATTATTTTTCTTATTTCTGCTCAAAATAATATATTGTGGGAACTCATTACAACCACCTGGTCGAGGCGGTTCTAACGAGTACCCACAATCTATGTTTAAGCAGAAATATGAAAAAAATATCAGATTTTTTATCTGAATTTTAATTTTTGGGTGGTAAAATTTTCATTATATTTGAATAAGCATGTTTTCGTAACGACAGCTTTTGACAGAGTTGCCTGCACTGAAAGTGTATCAATTTCTATTAATTAAGCCAATTGTTCTAACGTAACACTCTAATGTTTGTATTAAAATTCAATACACTGTTTAGCCCTGCTGATCTAAACAATTCGTATATTTTCAAACATTATATATACATCTTGTCCCTTTGGGACAGATTAGTCTATTCCGCTGGATTTTGAAATTTATTTGATAATCACTGACGAGGCTTAAATGGCCGAAACTAGATGCCCAGCAGGCGCATATCGTTGAAACAACGTTGATTCAACGAATCAACGTTGAATCGACGTTGTTTCAACGTTGTGTGTCTGCTCGGTAGTCTGGCCCAGGTAAGTTGACACTGTTTACAGTTTTGTGAGTGTGGTCATTGCTCTCAAGGGTCATTCCTTTCAGAATCTGTTTGTAGATCTACACTATTTCCATTCGGTTATTGATTTTAGTGGACATCCCAGTTTGCAACAGCGGAAGTGCTCAAATCAAAAACCGGAAGAGTCCACTCCGGAAACTGCGGACGAAATAGTTGATGCGAAATAGGAGTACATGTAGGTATAGCTTTATAAAATAATGTATTTTATAAAGGTTAAAATAAATTCTGAACATCGTTGTACGATGTTCAGAATTTATTTTAATCTTTATGATATTCATTGATATATTTTTAAAATTGTTTTTAGTCCAAGATATTTAATGAATGACTCTATATGACGGCCGTATTTTTCTGTTCGCCTGTGTGATTTAGATGAGGTAACGCGAACTGCCCAAGGTACGTCTTAATACCGCACAATGCGCCCCCCCCCGCCCCCACCCCCACCCCCCCCCCCGCACCCCCACCCCCTCAAAAAAAAAAAGAAAAAAAGAGATGAATGACGAGATGTGTGGTTTTGTTTTAGTACTTTGAGACCTCATTACGTAATATTTCATTATTTAATGGCTTTCCAAGCTTTTTTTTTAAATTCTAACTTTCACTCCTTGTGAAGGTTAAACCTGATTAATCTCTTAGACATTAAATGCTAGACAGAAAACCAAGGATCCATTTCGTTATAATACTTATGAGAAATTTACACGGCTTAGACATTGGTCTACATATGTAAAGTGCAACGAAACTAAACAGATGTTTGAGGTACCCATTAGCAGCACCTGATGCAAGTATCGAAATACGGATACAAGAACCGTAGTACTGATACAAGCACTGAAGTACTGAGGTATCGTTACTCGATAAAAATGAAGAAGATTTTGGTTTTAAGGGGGAATGAATATGCTGTCTATAGGCAGTTATATCAAATAGGTTTTGGACTTTGTTCTGAGACCTACTCAAAAAGGAAAGACTTTGCTCACAACAGGGAGCAAGTTGTTTCCTTTTAGAGTAGTCTCCTTTACAGAAGAAACCAGGACGTCACAAAAATTGTCTGACGAAACAAATACCAGGGCCCAGTTGTTCAAAGCTAACGACATCGGTAGTTAACGATTCGTTAAAATTAACATTGAGTGATACGCAAATATGCTGAAATTTTTTGCTGAAAAAATGTGAGTAGCTTTTCACATTTTTTCAGAAAAAAATATCAGAATATTGTATATGGAATCTGCTGAAACAGTAAAAGAAATGACCCTTAACGAGCTCGTTAAGCTAACGACGCTTTGAACAACTGGGCCCAGTACAATTTAGCACAATGAGACAGACGGAATTATGAAGTAAAACGCTTGATAGAAATAGCAAAAAAAAAAAAAAAAAAAAAAAGAATAGCTCTCTCTCTCTCTCTCTCTCTCTCTCTCTCTCTGTGTGTGTGTGTGTGTGTGTGTGTGTGTGTGTGTTAGAAATTGCTTACTAATGTATCCCTATGCCACCCCTATATTTGCTCCATGTTCTTGGGGAACAGAGGGCTTACATTACATAGATATGTATTTGTTTGTGTTGAGGTTTTACATCCCAGTCAACCCAATGGGGTCATGTCGAGCAGGTCAGTTTACCTAGCCACACGTTAACTGGGCAGGCTTAGTCATTTAAGCGGTTAACCAGTATTGTGCACATTCTTTCGCCAGAAACTGACAACTGCCCTTCTTGAATCAGCGGAAGGGGAAGAATGACCGTAGAAAATATTTCATGAACAATACATAGATATGTAAACCTAATAAAATTGGTTCATTATAGATTGAATACGCAACTATAAAATGTAAAGTTAATGCCGCCGTCGAAGCTAAATTTCTTTCAGTCATAACGCACAGAATTTATTTACAATCAAAGAAGCGAGACAATACTAAATGTTGATATTTGAGTAGAATAGGTGATTATCTGTGCCTGTCAATAAAACATGTTGCAAAATTCTTTGAAATCATAAAAAAAATCAGATTACTATATCTCAAATGTCTGCTTGCATGCACCTAATCACCCAGCAATCGAGTGCCAACTCGGACAAAAGCAAAAAAAAATATATATATATATGTTTGACAAAATCTGTCAGTCAAATCTAAGGGGCGGGGACCCAACTTGTCTCTTATCCAATACCTGTATATACATTTACCTGGAGTATATAGCGTATTATTAATTTATCTACTTAATATGTAGTACTCATACGAGGAAATCTGCACGTGCAAAATCCGTGACGTTTTACTTCATGCTATTTACACAACTGACCTCCGCTTAATATACCTTGACTCTGACCAGGACGATTTAGCTCATGTGTCCATACCGTGTCGTGTTGGCCCAGTTACTGGCCTCAGTCAGATGTATTGATACGTAGCTGACTGCTAATTAATAAAAATGTCATTAACTCTTTCACTGCCACAGGCGATAATAATAGGCTTTTGCAAACAGCATAGATCCAGATGAGACGGAGCCGTCTCATCTGGATATACGCTGTTTGACAGCCAGTCGTTCAACTTTACGTATAAACTTCTTTTCAAGCGATAGTTTGTTAAAAAAAGAAAAGCAGACGAAATTTGGCACCGAAAGAGTTATGTTGATTTCGTTAATATTCGAATCATGTTGAAGTTGGCTCAGATACAGCTCCTCGGTCAGCTTTCGGCATCGGGAAAATTCAGCTGAACTAGGACCTGCAACTTGTCCAATACGAAATCACTTGTCATTTAATAATAACATAACATTATAATTTGATGGTCGTCTATCAGATATTTTCAAAATGGTTTCTCTGAAAACAGTTAGCAGCTTCATAACGACTGAACTGAGTTTTGACCAAAAAAGGAAAACCTGTGCTTTATTACTTTTTAATAATTATAATTCTTTTTTTTAATATTATTATTTATTTCAATTAATAAATATTTCCCATTAGCATGGCATTTTTGCAGTGTTGCAAGTACAAGGTAGACAAGCATGCAGAACACGCGCGCGTTTCCTTTTAAGGCAACACTAAATCCTAAATACTTGAAATTAAATCTGGTAAAGGCCAGTATATATCAGAAGCGTGAAGTCAAAACCTGCACTGTCTGTAAATGAGCCGCGTCAAGCAAAAAAGTGCCATTCGAGCATGCTCAAAATGAGCAGATTCACATTATCCTGCGCATGCGCTAAGTATCATTTGGGCCTTTGCCGCAGTTTTCAATAATACAATCTGTAATCATCTCCAATGAATCTGCTAGCGGATAGCGCAGGCTTATGTGGGCCAACGTTGTCCGCATATGCCTGAGGACATGTTATTTCGCATGTTGTGGTCCGTTTGGTATAAAGACTCATTCCACAAGCTGTGCATCGAATACGACCTCCATTTTACGCTATTAACATGAAAGATTGTAACATCAGATTAGCAATGCTTTAAACTCGATTACATAGTCCTTGAAGGAGGAACGCGTGGATCTTGCGAACGTCAGCAACTTCGAACTACAATCAAAGTACTGATGGTACTGATGGGGTCGTGAGAAATAGAGACATCTTCACAGTTTTATTTATCAAATAGATAAATTAATATACTCGCAATACTTACTTTATTTATTTATTGTTCTCATTTTAAAATTACTTGATCTAAAATCTGATAATTTAAAATTTCCAGACATGTGCACATGTTATTTTCTCAAGTCGTCGTCACCGAATAGGAATGGTGTGTGACGTGCGGTTGTCAGCCGAATCCCAGTTTGACAATAAACATACTAGGATCTGTTCTATAGACATCGCATGCGAAAGACTCCGGTAAAAACAACGTGCTATTATCTTGTATGGGTTTTCCAAAACAGAAATGATTTTACTAAAGAATGATCAACATTAGAAAACACAGACCCCGAAGCCACTGAAAGAGTTTTGTTTGAAAAGCTGGAATAAGTTGGTTTCCTTACTAAGACACATGTTCCTGTTGGAAGGAGGGATACGTTCGTAAATTCATCACGAAAACATGCTTGTATAATTCTGACCCCCTTAAACCCCACTTTTATATAGTAAAACTGGGGTTTACAGGGGTATACATTATTTTTCTTATTTCTGCTCAAAAAGCAATGATTGTGGATACTAGTTAGAACCGCCTCGTCGAGGCGGTTCTAACGAATATCCACAATCTATGTTTTGAGAAAAACTATGAAAAATATCAGATTTTTTTATCTGAAAAATTTCATTTTTTGGTTGTAAAATTTTCAGTATATTTGAATAGGCATGTTTTCGTAATTTCACATATGAGAGGCGCTAAAGTATTGAGGATGGGAAATCTACAAAGAAATGGGTAAATATTACAGCATATGTAAACAGCAAAGGTCCAGACTAGTCTGCATGTTCACAGTCTGATCAGTACCTTCATATTTTACAAGCAGAGTAGTAAGTCCACAGGCTTACTGAAGGGCTCTGATCAGCTGTGCGTAGACACAGCCTTTATATTCATATCATGACCGGTACGTGTTATGATGCTTTTTTGCGTAATATGACCCAAAAAAGAGCCGGGGCACAGTATTTCTGCAAAGTCGCATGTACGCGAAGCAATGACTGAGATCAGCCTGCGCTTTTGCGCAGGCTGATCCGAGTCATTGCTTTGCGCTCTATGGAAAGCCAAATAACCAAGCTTTCGTTAGACGGACGACAAAGGTTCTGCTAAGAGTGCGTGGATGCGCAGGCTGATCAGAGTCTTGAATAGGCGCACAACCAATCTTGAAGGAAATGCTGTGTCCCGGCTCATATTCGTTCTGTCGTAGCAATTCCACTGAGTCGCATATATTTCAATCAACACCTACATTTTTTTCACAGAAGATGTATCTCTCCCTACAGCGATAAAAAAGCAAAACACTCCTTTTAAATTTTCTTACGTTAATTTCTTTTACTGTCGACCTTTGCTCTGCTATTTCAAAGCTCAGATTTTATGTTTGTGACATTTGTTTTTAATATTATCAATTACGAAAAATTGGAACGATTAATAATTATTGCTTAGTTATGACGGTAGTCACAACGGTAGAGGCACAATTCATATAGTTATGTATTTTATGCTTAAAAACCGCTGCACGTAATTCTCTTTATTTTCATTCGCGTTAGAAATACATTACACAAATAAACCAAATAAACCAAACGTTATCTGCAGCCAATGTGGTTGAATATAACGTTTGGTTTATTTGTTCAATGTATTATAGACCTTTCAAACAAATGTAGCAAAGAACAAACATTTCGACGACATACAAAATTATGAAGACACATGCCCTAGAGTGCCCACTTTGCCTGTTTGTTTTTAATATATATCTTATCTATTTGCAATGATATTTGTGAAATCTAACACCATTTACAGGTAAACTGCGCTTTTGTTTAAAGTTTTTGATTGTCATGCAAATATGTAGAAGTTGTTGGGATTCATCAGTCTGTCTGTGTGCATATCACTATGATCACGAAAACATACCTATATATTTTTGACCCACTTAAACTCCATTTTTATATTGTAAAACTGGGGTTTACAGGGATATACATTATTTTTCTTATTTCTGCTAAAAAACATAGATTGCGGGTACTCGTTAAAACCGCCTAGCCGAGGCGATTCTAACGAGTACCCGCAATCTATATTATGAGCAGAAATATGAAAAATATCAGAATTTTTTATCTGAAAATTTTCATTTTTTCGATGGTGAAATTTTCAATATATTTGAATAGGAGTGTTTTCGTAATGTATATTGCGTAAGAAGACTATTTGCCTCCCTATCTTTTCTATTTTATCCTAGTCCTTAATAACCTATTTGGCCTGTAGAGACCTCAAGAAAAATACATGATCAATTTTCTAAATCGATCCTACTCTAATTTCTGATATCCTGGATCTGTTCATTTATAATGCCATATTAAAGTGATTTGAAACCAACTACAGTCGACATTCAATACAGTCGACATCCAATCTTTGTGACTATGGAAAGCTGTCCTAGATATACGTAGTTTGAGCCATTGAAGGTTAATCTTGCTCCAGGTCAGGAGGAGAATGGAGATAATGCTGGGATGTCTTTTAGATTGTTTTGTTTGTTTGTTTGTGTTGGGGTTTTACGGCCCAGTCAACCCAATAGGGTCATGTCAAGCGCGGTCAGTTTACCTAACCACACTTTTACTGGGCAATCTTAGTCCTCTAAGTGCATATTCTTTCGCCAGAAACTGACAATTGCCCTTCTTGAATCAGAGGAAGGGAGAAACTGACCGTAGAAAATATTTCATGATCAGTCTTCACTAAATAATTTTGCCGCCCCGGCGGGGATCGAAGCCAGAACCTCCTGATCACCAGTCGGACGCGCATCCAACTGAGGTACCGAGGCCGGCATTTCCGATCGTATACGAAATAACGGTGTGTTTAGTGTACTCATTAGATTCGCCTCAATAAGGTGATTCTAATGAGTGCACACAAATACTTTGCAATGATTATATTAGAAAATATCCTTAAAATATCCCTAAATATTTGTTTCCTTGACCTACTGAAAGACTTTCCTAGGGACTCAAAAACGGGTTCAAATCAGCCGTGGTAAACGAGCTATCGGTGTTCGAGTCATTGATGTTTTACTGTATAAAGTTTGTTTGTCTATTTAATTCGGGCTTTACGTCGCATTCAACAATCTTTCAGTCATATCGCGACGGTGTCTGGATGTGACAGGGAGCTCAATGTTCACTTATAGACTGCTGCCTCACTGAAATATCACGCCCCAGACACTTTGACATGATATTCCACCCAGTCACATTATACTGACACTGAGCTAACCAGTTCTGATTCCTAGCTCTACTTTCTTAATGCTGAGCGCCAAGCGAACGAGCAGCTAGTACCATTTCTAAAGTCTTTGGTATGACTCGGCTGGGGATCGAACCCGCAACCTCCCGCTCACAAAGCGGACGCTCTACCAACTGAGCCACTATGCCGATTACTGTATAAAGCTGGATGTGTGTAATAACCAAGTTTTTTAGGTCAGCTTAAGCTCGTCTTTATCCACAACGCCGCTCAGTCGCATTCGTAGTTCGGCTATACGTTGAACGTTTTACCTAAAACTCCACAACAATGGAATGTTCTGTTAGTCACGTGATGTCTGTGCAAGGCGACGAGTAATATCATTACGTTCATAAAAGTAAAACAATTACTAGGTTATATCGCTGCATAGTATATGTGGCTGTTATCATGCACGAATACATGTAGCAGTCTGTTGAAACCGGCACGTTAAAACTGAGGATGGTTGCTGAGGCTACGCCCCACCTCGTGGGGGTGAGGTGGTGGGTAACTTCCTATATATGGCATAGTACGGATGTGCGTGCCGAATGGCCCCCTATTTCAGCGCTGCCAGGTATATGATTAGCCCCCTTTTTTCAACAAAAAGTATATGACTGACCCAATTTTTCTTGGTTGGTATATGAAAGGCCCCACTTTTTCTGACATCCCGGTAAATGCACATATTTTTCACTCAGAGACTTTTGAGGGTGCTTATTCTTTTGGTATTCAATGAACTGACTGCAATATTTGTCTAACTACCAGCAATGAATGGGCACAAAAATTCAACGGGCAGTATATCAGATGATCTAGTATATGAATGGGTCCGTTTTTTCAAAGGCCAGGTATATGAATGGAGTAGGTTGCGAAATACTGGCTCGCACACCCGTACCAAAATTATCCCCAAGTTACCCCCACCCCCAAGCGCCCCATCACCCATCCCATTCCTCAATAAAGTGTGGGACCGAAACAAAACCGACAAAGGAATAGTACCGAAAGCCCGAATCGGCTTAACTCATTTAAACCAAGTCGATTCTCCTACCTCAACATTTTCCAATAGAATGGGTGTCTGGTTCGTTTTTATTATCACCATGTTTTTTTCGAAATTCCTATATTTAATGCAAACAGTGTAGACTCTGATCAGACGCCGCAGAGTGCGGCGTCTGATCAGGGTCTATACTGTTTGTCAATGTCTCTTTATGGGGCGCTAGGCACGCTAGGCATAAATGGGTAAAGCTCCCCCTACTTTCTTTGCTCGCGAACACTGACTTTTGCAGCCCTGAAAATTACAATCATCAAGAAAACATACCTATATAATTTTGACCCCCTTAAACCCCACTTTTATATAGTAAAACTGGGGTTTACAGGGGTATACATTATTTTTCTTATTTCTGCTCAAACACAAAAATTGTGGGTACTCGTTAGAACCGCCTCGGCAAGGCTGTTCTAACGAGTACCCACAATCTATGTTTTGAGCAGAAATATGAAAAATATCAGAATTTTTTATCTGAAAATTTTCATTTTTTGGTGGTAAAATTTTCAGTATATTTGAATTGGCATGTTTTCGTAATGTGGTGTAATATGAAGACCTTCAAAACGATTTTTGTACTTTTACGTGGAAATCGTTTGCCAAGGACAAACTTATGGATTTAATTTCAACAAAATTTAAAAACAAAAACATAAGTTGTCACCTACGTCTTTGTGGGGTTTCACTACTCGCATATGACATTATTAGGATTTCCGTGTCTGTGTTCAGACTGATTTGTAGTCGTTAAGCAATGCTTTAAGAAAGACAGATGAACATTGACGACAGTATAACGCAATTTAAATGAGATCAATCTGATGTAATTTCTGTTCCATCACGAGAAAACAAACCTTAGCCCATTTAGCATAGCACACCCAACCAGATTTAACACTTTCTCCCCTCAGTTTCTGACATGGATCCTTCCATCTCTGAATTTAGACACAGCCACTGTTGAAAATAGGGGTTTCAGTCAAAAATAGGCATAGGCATATGCGTTAGTCTGCAGAGTTGAAAAGGTAAAAGCTTAGCATGCTGAGGAAAATGTTCAGCAGACGACAAATTGAAGCTATTTTTTCTTATTCTTCCTAGAAAACAGGTTTCGCCATTTCATGCAAATCCGAGACAATTTGCATGATATATCAAATCCTGTTTTCCGGGAAAAATGAAAAGGCAACACTTTGCCGTCTGCTAAATTAGCCGTGTGGCAAAGGTTAAGCATAGGGTATTAAGATGACAGGATCTAAAATGTTTGCCGTTCGGGTTTATCGTTTTGAATGACTTTATTTGCAGTAATGGGTGTGTCCAATTTCAGAGAATGAGTCCACATTCTGGCCCCGAGGTTATAAAGTAGTTGCGGTCATGGTACCAAAGCCGTAATCCAAAATCATAAATCCATAAACGAATGACAAATCAGAATGTTCAGACCAACAGACATGGACCCCAGAACAAAGGGTGTAATCAGGCGTCCGCGGATAGTAAGCATTACTTGGTAAGCAAGCTTCGCCCACCATGCCCATGGGCCTGAACAAAGGAAATATCGGTAGAAGCGTATGTCCGGGATTTGGGAAGTCTACTTATGGCGCGTCACTGGCAAAAACATCAGAAACAATTCTGGAAACTGCCACATTATAAAACTTTTTTCATGCTCAACTCATCTGAGCACGAAATTTTCTCTGCTAATAAATATGAAAATGCCAACAAAAGTAGCACAATGATTAACCCTCAGTGGCTTGAACAACCCACAGAACAAATTTCCATGGTCCCAAAGATGTTGGAAGTTCGGTTGTACGTGTGAACATTGGACATTAAGTGGCCTAAAACGTTGAAATATTTACAGGTTACAAGTGTTTAAGGGTTTCGTTCAAATACCACTGGGATAAATAGTTGTTATTTGTGCAAAGTTGGCATTTAGTTTACGTTTCTCCAGTTATTTCAGCCCTCATTCACTCCCCTACCTTAACAATGTTACTGATGAACTACCCAAGATTATGTTGTATTTCCTTTTCGAAGAGATCTATGACTATTTTTAGGTCGATTGTTTATAATCGAGCCTAATTATTTAAGTATTTCCTTAAGGTTGTCGTCCCCATAATTATCATTGGCAAATGAATCCAGGCAACGGCTATAGATAGCCGTGCTATTCTTGTAGCTGTGACGTCAGAATGCTGTGTAAAGAGAGTTATCTGTAAAACCTTGACTGGACTAAGTGCTGGGACATTGCCAAACAAGGCAGACCCAGGTCGCAGAATGCGGCTTCTGATCAGGGTCAGCACTGTTTGCTTAAATTACAGAAAGTTAAGGATTAAATGAAACAGTCTTCAGTGCCCTTTCAGGATCTATTTCCCAGCCTACACTCAAAGACAATCGACCCAGTAGTTCTGATACGTTTCAGGCATTTTAATAATGTTCGTCTAATTAAAATAAAACGTGTCCCCGTACTACACTTTAGTGTTGTTTCTATTTTCTAGTCCTTTGTGATCATTGAAACTCATCAAGAAAACACGCCTATATAAATTTGACCCCCTTAAACCCCACTTTTATATAGTAAAACTGGGGTTTATTGGGGTAAACATTATTTTCTTATTTATGCTCAAAAACATAGATTGTGGGTACTCGTTAGAACCGCCTCGCTGAGGCGGTTCTAACGAGCACTCACAATCTATGTTTTGAGCAGAAATGTGAAAAATATCAGAGATTTTTAGCTGAAAACTTTCAGTTTTTAGAGGAGAAATTTCTACATATTTGAATAGGTGTGTTTTCGTAATGTATTCTGGGATTTTCGAAAATTTATATATATGAGGGTTACTGATAATGCCAAATTGGCCGAAACTAGCTAATATGGCACAGAAACTTAACACTGCAACTATTTTCAGTTTTAAATTTTTTTGAGTGTGTTCCCTTCTCTCAAAGGTAAATCACGTTAGAATCCATTTAACCATCATGAAAACACGCCTATATAATTTTGACCCCCTTAAACCCCACTTTTATAAAGTAAAACTGGGGTTTACAGGGATAAAACATATTTTCTAATTTCTGCTCAAAAACATAGATTGTGGGTACTTGTTAGAAACGCCTCGGCAAGGCAGTTCTAACGAGTACCCACAATCTATGTTATGAGCAGAAATATGAAAAATATCAGAATTTTTTATCTGAAAATTTTCATTTTTTTTTTTTTTTTTTTGGTGGTAAAATTTTCAGTATATTTGAAGAGGCGCGTTTTCGTAATGGTTATCTATGCGGAGGAGTCTGCTGTGGAGCTGGTCTATTACGTCAATCTTCATTATAAAGGGTGTACATGCACAATTCATGATCAGCTAGTATGGCAAAATGGACTAGTTGCTTCCTTGTCCATGAGGAAACGGCAAAGACACGGATCTCATCATACATAAGGGCTTTCATCAAGAAAACATGCCTATATAATTTTGACCCCGCCCCTTAAACCCCACTTTTATAAGTAAAACTGGGGTTTACAAGGGTATAAATTATTTTTCTTATTTCTGCTCAAAAACATAGATTGTGGGTACTCGTTAGAACCGCCGCGCCGAGGCGGTTCTAACGAGTACCCACAATCTATGTTTTGAACAGAAATATGAAAAATATCAAAGTTTTTTATCTGAAAATTTTCAGTTTTTGGGGATGAAATTTTCGATATATTTAGGCGTGTTTTCGTAATGGATATAAGGCTGAGAAGAGCCTTTGCGCCCATATATCGTATGTCGAAGGTACGTTTTCTGACGTTGTTGCTCAAATGTATGTTGTTTTTGTTTCAGAATCATTAAATCGTAAGGAAAATCATTATATATTTTGTATGACTGTATACCATCTATAATGGTCCATGACTGTTAAATAAGTATCTTATCTTATCTTAATGGAGCACGTAAAATATGTGTGTTGACATATAACGTCGTAATGGAGCACATAAAATATATGTATGTGTTGACATACAACGTCAGGTACAGAATGTACGATAATCTTGTATTACAAACTCTTTCCGATATAGAGAGGAAGAGCGAACGAATAGGAATATCCTGGGCCAGAAGATATAACTAAAGGAGTAACCAAGTGACCAGCTCCCTTTTCCCAAAGTAAGGTAATCACAAAGCTAGGCAATGCAGAACAAACACAAGCACACGACAACAAACATCTGCAGTTAGCTGCAACAAAGTAATAATATAAAAAATAAACAATATCATAAAAGTCTAAAAGGTTGCCTTTGGAAAAAAAAAAGAACACATAAAAGAAAGAAACCGCCGAGAATAGTCACCAGTTAAAAAAAACAAATGCATGAACTAATACGAGTGATTCCTTTATTTGATTTATTATAATTTTCGCACATACAATCAGTTAACAGACTACTTTATACTTAGCGCTGGGTAAAAATTTCAGCAGACGACATACTGATTTTTTTTCTTATTTGGTTTATTATAATTTTTGGCACATACAATCAGTTAACAGACTACTTAATACTAAGCACTGGGTAAAATTTTCAGCATACGACATACTGATTTTTTTTTTTCTTATTCTTCCCAGGGAACAGTTTTTGACATTTCATGCAAATCCATTGGAGACAATTTGCATGAAATGTCAAATTCTGTTTTCTGGGTAAAACAAGAAAAAATAGTACCGATCTGTAGTCTGCTGAATTTGCCCAGAGAGTGGTAAAAGTTAAATAATACGGAAACTTAATGTTTTATCTATCCTTGATCTAAATATGTGCAGCAGACTGACTGCAATGTCAGAACAGTTTACTTTTGCCATGATGTATAAATTGAAACCCCACGCCTACTTTTAATTTTCGGTCAATCAGATTACTTTTAAGTTAAAGGTGAACAATGCAAATCCAGATCAGTAGGCTCTTAAGAAGTCAACTGATCTGGATCTACACTGTTTGAAAAGAAAGTGCATATTCGGTCCAGCAGGACAAGGGTTAAGATGACATACATACACTCAGTCTATCAGTTTTTGTTTGAGGCCATTAGCATGTTATGATTTTCATATCCACCTTGTGTCGTATTTCTAAGATTTTCATCTAATTCATAAGAAAATATCTTTTCGCGTAGATTTTCTCCAACTATATCAAAGCAACCTACGTAAAATCGATTTAGGTATAATATCCGATAATTGGCGTATCAAGACATGAAGATTTACTTCATAACGTGTTTGGCATTAGATGTTTGCACTTTGCACTTGTGATAGCAAATCAACAGACTTAAGATTTACATCTTTTTGCTTATATTTCTTGCATAACATCACGTAACCACTCCGTAAATATTAGTATCCCAAAGAGAAATGATGCACTTTTGCGGATGGGGAAGGTGTGCGGTATGGGGTAATTAAGTCAAAAATGTTTAACTCCCTTCTGAAAGGCTGTTTACTCTAAAAGGAAATAATTTGCTCAGAAGGAATTTGTATTGCGCGAAAGGACACAGGAAGGGGCCTGGATAGCGCTTGTCACTGCTGCGGACCGAGTTCGATTCCCGGCGCTAGCATGTGACATGGTGGCCGCCTATCATCACGAAAACATACCTATATAATTTTGACCCCCTTAAACCCCACTTTTATATAGTAAAACTTGGGTTTACAGGGGTATACATTATTTTTTGTATTTCTGCTCAAAACATAGATTGTGGGTACTCGTTAGAACCGCCTCTATGGGGCGGTTCTAACGAGTACCTACAATCTATGTTTGAGCAGAAATATGAAAAAATATCGGATTTTTTATCTGAAAACTTTCAGTTTTGGTGATGAAATTTTCAATATATTTGAATAGGCGTGTTTTCGTAATGCCATGAACAGTTACTTTCCCCGGGTACTCCGGTTACATCCACCACGCATGACCACGTAACGCCAACACCCGCGCCTTCGAGAACGCGTCTATAAGCTCTCTGTAAAAGTGAAATAAAATTTAAACTTACTTTTTTAAAAATAGGAAGTACAAACTGGCGGAAAATCTATCTAGTGTATCCAGCCCCCCCACCCCCCCCCCCCCACCTGATTACATGTGTCGCAACGTGAAAACATGTAAATTTGGGCATGTGCACCCAGCGAAGATTCAGATCAGCCTGCATATCCGCACAGTCCGATCAGAGTTTTCGCAGTCCGCCTAAAGAAAGCAATGCCACTTCATTTATCCAAAAGAGCATATAGCAAAGATTATGACTTTTGTTGAAGCGTACGTTAAGCGGGGTCTTCGCTGGGCCCACATCTCCGATGGTAGTTTCTTACGTTGTAATCCATATCCATAAAGAATAACCTGTAGATCTACGCGCATTATTGCTGATCAACAAAGGCACCTGCATTCCATATGAATATGATTAATACTTGCACTCCAAGTAAACTCGACCAACATTTGCACTCCAAGTAAAATCGACCAACATCTGCACTTCAAGTGATTCGCATACCATGTGAATTTGATCAATGCTTGCATTCTATGTGAATTCGATCAATACTTGCACTTCCAATGATTTGCACACCTTGTTAATTCGATCAATACTTGCACGCCAAGTAAATTCGATCAATATTAGCATTTTAAGTGACTTGTATACCTTGTGAATTCAATTAATGCTTGTACTCTAGGTGAATTCGATCAATACTTGCACTCCGAATGAATTTGACCTATATTAGCACTTCAAGTGACTTGCACATCACATGGATTCCATCAGTAATTGTACCCCAAGTGAATTCGATCAATACTTGCAATCCAAGTGAATTGGATCAATTTGTTTCTGTTGAGGTTTTATGGCCCAGTCAACCCAATGAGGCCATGTCGAGCGCGATCAGTTTACTTAACCACACTTTTACTGGGGTGGGAGTGGGGTTTAGTTCTCTAAGCGGTTAAGCAATAGTGTGCAAATTCTTTCGCCAGAAACTGACAACTGCCCATCGTGAATCAGCGAATGGGAGAGAATGACCGTAGAAAACATTTCATGATAATCTCCGTGAATTAATGTTGCCGACCCGGCGGGGGTCGAACCCGCAACTTCCTGATCACCAGTCGGACGCGCATCGAACTGAGCCACCGAGGCCGGCGAATTGGATCAATACTTTGCACTCCATGTGAATTGGATTACTACTTGAATTCCAGGTGAATTCGATCAATACTTGCACACCAAGTGAATTAAATCAATACTTATATATCAAATGAATTCAATCAATACTTGCACTCTAATTGAATTCGATCAATTCTTGCACTGCAAATGAATTCGATCAGTTATTAATTGGTGTTGGGAGTTTAAACCGACATGACTTAAAAGGAGAATACCCTTTTTGCCTTCGTTTTCAAAGAGAGACCACGCCAGCAGAAAATAATTTACTTCCCTCGTAGTTCAATTCCGTCTGAAAGTATGGGTGCTTCTCAACAGAAACCCTTATAAACATTATTGATTCCGCCTGAAAAAGCATTGCAAACAGACCGAATTGCAGTTAGTGTGTCGAAATATTGCAAACCCATAAGCAACACAGAGTTCAGTTTCTGAACGGGTTTTCTTTGTCGTTTGGAAAAGTTAGTTACAGACATCCTGGCATTAAGCTGAAAGAAATTTAATATAGTTGGGCGGTTGGGAATTTCAGCCAATAAAGAAACACAACACTTCTGAAGTGCGAAGAAAAGTATGATGAATACGATTAATACGACTAATATGTTTGTTTTGTTGTTGTTGTTGTTGTTTTTTTTTTTTTTTTTTTGTTTTTTTTTTTTTTTGTTTTGTTTTTTTTATTTTTGTTTTGTTTTTTTGTTTTTTTTTTTTTTTTTTTTTTTTTTTTTTTTTTGTTTTTTGTTGTTTTTTTTTCGTGTTTGGCTACAATTTTTTGCAGATTTACTTTATATCGAGATATAAATAAGACACATATGTTGATTTAAAGGCACATTTTACACAGTGGGGCAGTTTTACAAACATATGGCATTCGTACTCATATTTTTTTGCCATTATTAGTGTTGCGTTGTTTGTTTGTTGTTTTTTTTGTTTTTTTTTTTTGTTTTTTTTTTGTTTTTTTTTTTTGCTTATTTGATTTTGGTCAGTATATATATTCCGAAAAACGAAACATATCATCCAAAATGTTTCAATACGCCTACAAATACGATGCATCTACCCATCAATACTTTAGCAAATGAAAGTTACGATCTGTGATTTAAAAAAAAAAAAAAAAAAAAAAAAAACTTATCATATAGCTATAAATATTGAATGATTTAAATAGGCGATAAAATCCGAGAAGCAAAAACGTGAAGGTATCACTCGATATCGGCACACATACTTGATAATGTACGCTTACTTTGATGCCTTTAAATATTACCGTCACACGGTATTGCTTTTTTATCATCACAAAAACATGCCTATATAATGTTGACTCCATTAAACCCCATAGTAAAACTGGGGTTTACAGGGGTATACATTATTTTTCTTATTTCTGCCCAAAAACATAGATTGTGGATACTCGTTAGAACCGCCTCATCGAGGCGGTTCTAACGAGTACCCACAATCTATGTTTTGAGCAGAAATGTGAAAAATATCAGAAATTCTGTCTGAAAATTTTCATTTTTTTGATGGTAAAATTTTCAGTATATTTGAATAGGTGTGTTTTCGTAATGATGACGTCATAGGCCATTGGCATCAGACAAATATTGTCACGAATTTATGAGGCTCTGAATGTCTGATAATAAAACGTCTATTTTGAGAACACAAACAAACGAAATGGCCCAAAATATTTATATCGATATAATTAAATGGTTATATGGCATTACTTTTGATGACGCCTTAGGGCAATGTTGTCACACCAAAACTTGTCACAAATTGGTGCAGGCTCATACAATAAAATGCCTGTTCTGAGGCTACAAAAACACTTGAAATGATGCAAAATATTTATAGCTATATAGTTAGATGTTTATTGCACCGATATTGATGAATATTATCCAGCTTTGATATAATCAAAGAATGCGAACTTGACAGCCAAAATCTGTACAATATACACCAAAAGTATTGATGCAAATAACCCTACAGTATCATTCGAACAATTGTAGGACTGAATGTTGGCTTCTGCACAGAAAGTGGATCCATGTACTATATACATCCTGGTCATCAAAAACATCACGAAAACACGCTTACATAATTCTGACCCCCCTTGAACCCTACTTTTATATAGTAAAACTGGGGTTTACAAAGGTATACATTATTCTTCTTATTTCTGGCTGAAAACATACATTGTGGGTACTCGTTAGAACCGCCTCGCCGAGGCGGTTCTAACGAGTACCCACAATCTATGTTTTGAGCAGAAGTATGAAAAATATCAGTGTTTTTCATCTGAAAATTTTCAGTTTTTTGGAGGTGAAATTTACAATATATTTGAATAGGCGTGTTTTCGTAATGGAAGTACCTAAATATTTGGACAATGTAACATTTTATTCTACTTTTTCTAATACAGTCAAACCTGTGGGAAAGCCAAAAACTGTTTTTTTAAGACAGGTGCTTGCTTAATACAGGTAGATTTCCACCTATTTACCTTTAATGGGATCTGAAAAAGGGGCCTTAAAAGGCAGGTGATTGCTTATTACAGGTGGCCTTTAGGGCAGGTTTGACTGTAGTTGAAAAAGTCCATTTAATGAACTAGTGATATATCGAAACAAGTGCCTGACCATAAACATTGCAGATCCTGATCAGACACTGCGTTCTGTTGCGTCTGATCTGGTCTACACTGTTCGCCCCGACATAAATGTCTGAATATATATGGCATAAACTATTTCCTAAATAATACGTTTAAGCTGAAACACAAGAACAGATCAGACCCATTATGCCATATTCGTAGAGCAAATGCTCAGACAAGCGTACGAATTCATCTACATCTGTATCTGTAATTCAGACACCGAATTAATTTCAAGAAATACAGACTTATTACAAAGACATTGATTGGGTTAATCCATAAAGAGACCAAAGAGCTTTCTACAGAGACAAAACAAATAAATGATGGCTTTTACTGGGCATCAACTTAATTGCCAATCTGTAATTGGACTACGCCAGTCAAAAATGTGTCTTTGAGTATATTTAGGAAATCCTGATGATGCGCATGGTCTCACTAGGGTGTTTGTATTCCATCAAAGAAAACATATAACGTCGTAACAACGTCGAAACGACGTTGTTACGACGTTATGTGTTTACTGGCATTCTCTAAGGAGATCCGAATATATTGGAAAACACATTTTACTTTCGGCGGCCCATAAGAGCCCAAATGTCAAAAATGTACCTTCGGATATGTGCGCCCAGCGAAGATTCGGATCAGCCTGCTTATTTGCACAGTCTGATCAGCATCTCCTTTGGGTGCATTTTTGGATAGCCAAGGATGCACAGTTCCTTCATGCGAACAATGAAGACACTGATCAGACTGTGCTTATGCGCATGCTGATTTGAGTCTTCGTTTACCGCACATTTCAGAAGGTACGTTTTCTGACGATGTGGTTAATATATTTTATATAACATAAAGGATGTCAACATTATTATAGTGGGATTAAGCTGGAGTCATAAGCGACCAACATACGAACCTAGGATCGTGCGATGTTAGTATACATTTAACGTGTACTGATACACTTTCATGGGAGACAACTCCGTCAAAATTGTTTTCTCCTAAAAGGAACGAATGAAATATGCTCCCGAATGGAGCAAATTCTTTCCATTTCGAGTAGATCTCTTTTCAGAAGGGATTTGACGTACAGGAAAACAAACAGGAAGCTATAGAAGTTATCTCCCTTGTAGATCTATCGAAAAAGCTACCAAAGGTATTGAGTCTCCTTAAATTGCCCCTACATTATGATGGAGAGCAATTATTCAACCAGCTGACGGCAGTTGCGGGTTTTTTTTTTTTTTCAGCTCTGAAAAAAATGTAGTATAGAAAAGTGTCCCGATATAATCTTTAACCCTTTTCATGCTGAATAAATTAAGATGCCACACCCACTTATAATTTTCAGCCAATCAAGTAACTTGATCCAGATTGTTGACATCAGTTCACATACTGAATGGCAAACAGTGCAGATCCAGATCAGTTGGCTTCTTCAGAAGGCAACTGATCTGGATCTACATTGTTTGCAAGGCACGGTCTATCCGGGCTCAGCAGGACAATGGTCAAAAATAAAAGAAGTAAAGCGAAATCTGCTCTTATTGGATCTTATAGATGTATCGACGGCGGTCAAAGACCCCAAAGAAAATCTGCGGATGTGTAGAGTTTGTTCTGTATGCACAAATATGCAGTTCCTTTTCATTTGAAGAGGTTGAAATATAAGACGTTGCGTCAGAAAACATACTTTTTGACGTGTACGCCCAGCGAAGATTCAGATCAGCCTGCGCATTTGCGCAGGCTGATCAGAATCTTCAATGGGTGATTTTTCAAAAGCCAAGAATGCGGAGTTTCTTCATGTAAACAACGAATATTCTAATGAGACTGCGCAGATGCACAGACTGATTTGAGTCTGCATTGGGCGCACATGTCAGCAGAGATCAGTTTTCACACATAACGACTTACATACTTTGTTTTATTCTGATTAGAAGCTTCGATTTACAACAAGCAAATTGCACTGGTACTGTAGTTGCCCTAAATATTCGTACATCTTAACTCCTAATCATAGTAGACCAAGAAACCAAACAATAGAATCTTATCAATACTGTCCTTGAAAACAAAGAACGCATAAACGAACTAAAATCGGAGTTTAGGCTGGATTGAGACTCTTCATATGACAGCTTTGTAGCTGGCAGGGCTGCATACGCACCCCCCCACCGGGCACCTCCCTCCCCCCCCTCCCCCAGCCCCCCCCCCGCCCCCACCTTGCATTTGCGTAAGCAACATTCGTTTTTCAAAGCTAGCAGAATGTGTAGAAAATAAAAGCTATATTTGCATTATGATTAAATACGGGGAGACTTTTTACGGCCGCCACACGGTACTTAACACCAGCTGCAATGACGTCAACTAAAATCTATATAAGACGGTCCTTGGAAAATCCATTTTGCTACTTGTTGATATATCTGAAAACTACTCTATGATTGGCATACAATATGTACGATTAACAAACGCTATATGTACGCAGGGTCTGATATAGTCTGTGGTCTACGGTAATTCGTGTCTGACGGTAAACATGGCCGGTGCTTAGACCTGTCTTCAAACATGCAGTGCAATCCTTACTCAACCGCATTACGTATTTCCAGATATATTTTGCTCACGGCAAATTTTAACAAGTAGTATAGAATCGTTGTGTGGCAGGTAATAGATTGGTTTTCAGAGTTGTTGAATTTCTACTTCTGATAAATGCAACGCATGTCACTTTTTTGACAATTAAAAATCGGTTTGTTACTGATCGTGATTGAACAAATACGCAGGACATGCCAGATATCACTTTTATTAAATGCAAGCCAATAGAAAGGAAGAGGAAGGCAATGACCAGAAATCCATACAATTACCTAACACCTTCCGTCCAAGACACAAAAGGGAAAGAAGGACGCACTTAAAGCAACGGCACCACAATCAAAGCAGTACGAGCAGAAAGCCAAAAGGACAGTTTTTTTTTTCAAAAAATTTGCCCAACGGCTATCTAAAATAGAAATTTCACCAGGTCATACATGCAGATGACAGAAATAGTAAACCACAACAGAAGCACCGCCTTGGAACGGTCAGTAAAAATAATGGTGTTGGGGGGGGGGGGGGGGGGGGGAGTAAATCGTTTTTACGTGGACACAGCCCTTGCCCTTAATTCTCCCGTGGTATATACAAGATACGTATTTGTTCAGTCTGCGTTAAGGGTTTCTAACTCATCAGTGCAACAACTCCGAGAACGCAAAATTCAAACGAATACAGAGCTGAAACAACGATGAGGACTCGACAGCAAGAAATTACTGAAATGCTGATGCAAAATAAAACCAAAAGTTGGACTCCGGTGGGCCCGACAAGAGCAATAGCATCAGGCACCAACCGACTTACTTAAACGTCTTTAGGCCGGAGCCGTCATAGTCTTAGGCCCGACCCACCGGCGTGCAACCAAAGAGGGAAGCAAAATAAACGTCAAAAAGATTGCCTTTGGAAACAAAGAACACACTACAGCTAAGAAAATGGGAGTCTCGGTTTTATTGAGACTCTTCATAAGCAGTAATGAAGTTTGCAACACTGCTTACGCCCTCTAGCGTATACATGAGCAGAACTCCATTTTCAAAGACTCCACAAAGTTATCAACCGTGATTGGGTTAACTACGATGCATGCATTCTGTCGTATTACATTTATGTTATACCGAATCTTTAAATAGCGAAGAATAATTTTACGAAATTGAGTGCTAAAACCAGTACAAGGATATATTTTTCTGAATTAATTTACTAAGTCACCATAAAATTCAGGTTCCGATAGGCCTTGTTGCAGAAGAAAAAGTCAAGCACTGAATTTTGAAACTAAATCGAAATGACGCCTATAAAATTTAGAAAAGGCTTTACGAGTTTATGTTATAGATAACTATTAGCATGACTAGACACTCTGGCGAACCGAATTAGTTGCGATATATAAACACTATAGGATGCTCGACGAGGAACATTCCCATCCAAGTAAGGAAAATTTACAATCTCGAAAGCAAAATCGTCGCGGTTTATCATACATTTTGTATGAAATAAATCCATCTAAAATAGACAAATGCAAATCCAAAAACGGGGTTCCAGTTTCAGTAGAATTTACTTTATTAATTGAAACCCTGAAGGATAAATTTGACTGATCAAACCATCGAAATATTTATTGTCAATATTTGATAAATCGTCCTAATATATCTAGACGTCGAGCTGAAAGCTTCAATAACTTCAGATAGCTTTTCTTCAGAAAGAGACATCATGAAGTCTCTTTCACTACAGAACAAGAACAAATCAGCAACAAGTGGTGGGCAATTCGTACCCATCGGAATACCCACAATTTTTCTAAATAGCTTAGTGCCAAATCTTATACAAATATTGTCAAGTAGAAAGGTGAGAGTTTCACATACTTTCTGACATGACCATAAAGTATAATTTCTATGCTTTTCGGAAGTGAAAAAAAAAGCTTTTTTACCGTTACATGCAAGATAGAGGGAACATTCCCTATGAAATGTTCATTTAATTAAACTATATTTTTTCTTTTATAAGATTATGAGGTAGTGTAGCGTAAAACGTGGAAAAATCATACGTAGACAGACTTGATACAAGAAAACGTCTGGATTTTAGTTTATTCAAAACTGCATTTATTTTTTATGGACTAAAACAGATTCGTACCTGATCTTTCATAGACCTTGTTGCAATAATTATCACACGCTTTCTGATGGTAGTAAGACAAGAAGTCAATACTTTAGAAAGTTATTAGTGGTACATGAGCTTGAAAAAAAAAGGTAAGAGAAAAGTCCAGGGAGTGCCACAATCACAAACCGCAGCCCTTCCAAGACCCTAAGAGGAAGAGGAAACCGACAAATCTAAACAAGCACAAACCGAAAAAACGTACAAAAAGCACTAAGATTAGCTCTCTCTTCCCCAAGCGAGGTAATCGCAATACTAAAAGGACTGAAAAACACAAGAACAAAATGACACACGGAAAGACATACAACAAATCGCCTCGTAGAATAAACCACAAAGCAACAAAGAGTAAGACTAACACCGGGACCACCGCCTTAGAACGGTCGGTAGAGCAAACCACCGGGGGGTTTAATTTGAAGTTTTAATAAACCGTGCTTTGTATGGTCTTTTGTGAAGTTTAGGCAACCAATATAACGTAGGAAGCTTATCTTGGCCTTCTTTAACATTTACAGCAAACTCATCACTGATCATATTGAATATATATGTTTATCTCCTAAAATATGTTTCCTAACATATCAGTCATTACGAAAACACGCCTATTCAAATACATTGAAAAATTTACAACCTAAAAAAAGGAAAATTTTCAGATAAAAAAATTCTGATATTTTTCATATTGCTTTCTCAAAACATAGATTGTGGGTACTCGTTAGAACCGCCTCGGCGAGGCGGTTCTAACGAGTACCACAATCTCTGTTTTTTAGCAAAATAATAAAAATAATGTATACCCCTGTAAACCCCAGTTTTACTATATAAAAGTGGGGTTTTAGGGGGTCAAAATTATATAGGCGTGTTTTCGTGATGGGAATTTTATCAAGTTATCCATAGGATGGATTCAAGCAATTCTTTGATAATATTAAAAGAATTTTATCAAGTTATCCATAGGATGGATTCAAGCAATTCTTTGATAATATTAAAAGAGATGGGGCTAGCATTAATTACATAATGTCATTTACGAACAGTGAAGACATACAACTAAATGTGCATTTTGTGTAGTCACTGTTCATCTTATTCGCTTGTCTTGTGTGTTTAGTGATCCCAGAAGCTGCCACCAAGTGTATCATGGAGGCCGTAAAACGTCATCCCGAAATATCTTACTTTTCTAGTCCTTTGGCATTATCGTGTTTATACATTATATATGAAAACACAAGTACACTCAAAATTGATAGGAGCGTGAGGGATTGTGCATTTTATTCTTTCTCATGAACAGACTCGATCAAACCGAGTCTGCTACTTTCTGTTTTTCATTCGTTACTCATTTTCAAAGCGTATATATTTCAGACTTCTTTGTGTTCGCAGCAGCTGTAAGTGATTGTGTGGAGGCTGTAGAACGTTACCCTGTACTTCGATATGGTGATGATAGCATTCATCACGAAAACATACCTATATAATTTTGACCCCCCTGAAACCCCACTTTAATATAGTAAAACTGGGGTTTACAGGGGTATACATTAATGTTCTTATTTCTGCTCAAAAACATAAATTGTGGGTACACGTTAGAACCGCCTCATCGAGGCGGTTCTAACGAGTACCCACAATCTAAGTTTTGAGCAGAAATATGAAAAAATATCAGAATTTTGATCCGAATACTTTCAGTTTTTGGTGGTGAAAATTTTTGTATATTTGAATAGGCGTGTTTTCGTAATGAAATTTAATGAACCTTTAGAGCTGTTGGACTTTAACACTTTAACTTAAAGCCAAAAGTAACTTTACGCTGTATTTGAAGTCATATTGTTCAGGACTGAAATAAACATAAAAGTCCACACCACTCTTTGAAACATTCATTTATCTATTTAATGCTCGAAACAAAATTAATCCAACAATATCTAAGTACACGATATTTACGTCAACGTACGGGTGCGGTACTATAGTCCGTTTTCCAAAGTCACACTCGAATTTTGAATAAAGTTTGTGGCCCCACGTTTCCTAGCAAACCCACTTTACTACACATCTTAGTACCTGTTATGCTCACCTCCACCTCGTGTCCGAATTAGTGCTTGACGCCTCCTACTCATCGAAAGAACGCAACGCTGGATGATGAACTGCAGAATGGCTCGCCATTCTTGGATCAGCGCAGCTTTCAACTGTCCAAGATTCAATGGTTGCACAGCCCTCGTACGCACTCGTCTACCACGTTCTGCCCACAAATGCTCTATTGGGTTCAGGTCAGGACTCAGTGACGGCCATGGTACGACACTGATGCGCTGCTGGCGTAAAAAGTCAGTAGAGAGTCTTATGACATGCGCCCTTGCGTTATCATGCTGAAACAATCGCAAACCATGTTGTGCCAAGAAAGGAACCACCAGCGGTTGCAAAATGGTATACCACTGCATTGCGACGGCCATGTACAACGTGCAATGGCGCTAATGGTCTGTGCTGACGCCGGCCTACAACGTGATTGGCGAGGCGGTTCTAACGAGTACCCACAATCTATGGTTTTGAGCAGAAATAAGAAAAAAAAATAATGCATAGCCCTGTAACCCCAGTTTTACTATATAAAAGTGGGGTTTTAAGGGGCTCAAAATTATATAGGCACATTTTCATGATGCAGTAAAAGTTCATCCGTTTATACATTCACCGTCTGTCATCATTACCGGATATAGCCTACCACCGAATCGAAAGTGAAAATCAAACGCCAGTGAGCGCTTGTATCTATTAAAATTTATCCACCCGTATAGGCGCACGTGCAAATTAAGCATTTTGTACATGTACGCACTTATGCATAAATCTGCAAGTAATCTTCAAATGCTTTTGGTTTTAGTCGATAGATAAATCAGTTGTGAGGTCGGGCTGAAAATTTGGGATTTGTAGAACTGTACGTTTGAAAAATATTCACAATTGAAACTGCAAAGGTACTTTTGGTTTTAAGTATATATGAAAATAAAGGTACGCTGAAAGCTGATAGGAGGCGTGAGAAGTATAGCAATGTTCATCATTCTTTAACATATACTCGTAGACTCAAAATAAAAAAAAAAAAAAAAAAAAAAAAAAAAAAACGAGTGTGCAACTTTTATGTTGTTGATTTGTTCTGTGTTTCCAAAGATCCTTATTTCAGAATGCTTTGGTCTGAGAAGGATGTGGCTATGTGACTCAATGTATGTGCTTGCTGTTTCTGAAAGAGTTTTCCTTCTTTGCATTTGGAGAAGCGTAGTGTTGCAAATAAGAAATAAGGTGTCCTTTAAAAGTCGTAACGAAATATCTAAAAATTGTAGACGCTGATAAGACTTCTCGTTGCGAGCCGTCTAAGATTTACACAGTTTGCAAAGCTATTTTGTTTACTAGTCTGCGGGTCTGACAGTATTAACCCTGGTCCTGCTGAAACCGGATATACACTGCCTTTGCAAACAGTGCAGATCCAGATCAGTTGGCTTCTGAATCCAACTGGTCTGAACCAGGATTGTTTATCATTAATTATGTGAATTTGTATCATTATCTAGATCAAGTAATCTGAATGGTTGAAAATTAGAAGTGGACATGTTAATTTATTCAGCAAGGCGGGGATTTACTGTACATGATATGCACACTCATATAATATTTCACTTTCCTATCAGAATTTGCAATTTTTCGCAGACATAGTATCTTGACCTTGCTGAAGCAGCTAACCAAACAATATGGATTGATTTTAAAATGAATTAATTCTGGTTGCAATGAACACATGCACAAAATGAAAATAACTGAAGTCTCGAAAACTTCTGGGCCAGACTAGCTTGTTTCGGCCAGTTATCTCTCGTCACTTGCCCTCATTATTGTTGGAAAATCACGAAATGTGCTCATTGATCGTAAAGGACAAAAAAACGTAAATTCACCAGAGCGATGTACGGGGAGACTTCTTACGACTACCATTCGGCATTAGACCAGTATAGACCTTGAGCCGGTGCTCAAAATCGCCCATGTTCAAAGACTTATACTTCGCATATGTTCAAATACTCAAGAACAGGTTGTGAACATGCGCACTGTAGTCTGGCCGTGTGTAGCTTCCATTTGAATCATGCACATGGGTTAAAAGGACTTGACACACCTGGAAGACATTCCGCCATTTTCAAAAGGCACGATAATTCCTATTTGCTTTCCGTCAGACCAAGTTTTCTTCTTTCTCTAAAAGGAGTGTTTGCACCCCTTCCAGAAGGGAAGCAAACATTTTACAATATGAAATGAGCCGGGATACAGCATTTCTCATAAATATGCGCCCAGTGAAGACTGAGGCCAGCCCGCACATCCGCGCAGTGTGATCGGAGCCTTGTCATGGCACTGCGGATAGACAAGGATCCAAAGAGTCTTCAGGCGGCCAGCGAAGACTCTGATCACACTGCGCGGATGCGCAGGCTGATCTGAGTCTTCGCTGGGCGCACATGCAAGCTTGTAGGAAATGCAATGCTTCGGCTCAAATTTAATCACACCCCTGGGACTTTGTCTGGCGAACTGCGCATGCGCAGACGGAACTGCGACTGAGTATGCACTTTTTGCATGCGCACGAAGACAGAATTCGCCATGAAGTGACTAATATATATATATTAATAAATATATATATATATATATATATATATATATATATATATATATATATATATATATATATATATATATATATATATATATATATTGTTTACGAGGAAAGATAGTAGTTTGTAGTTTCCAAGATCTAAACCTTGAATATTAACTAGCCTTCCCGCTGAGGCGTTTCGGCTTTGCCAAGGTAATAATAAAACACACGGTAAGATATGAACCGCAACGTCAGGCAACGTATCGTCTGATATGTGCGCCCAACGAAGACTCAAATTAGCCTGCGCATTCGCGTAGTCTGATCATCTTCGTTGTCGCATGAGGAAATGTTGCCTTCTTTTCTATCCAAAATGTGTCCAGTGAAGATTCTGATCAGACGGCGCGAATGCGCAGGCTGATCTGAATCTTCGCTGGTCGCAAATATTCGAAGGTACGTTTTCTGTCGTTGCGGATCAATTGTTTGAGAAGAACGACTGCGTTGGTAATTACCACAGAATTCACTGGCCAATACCCAGCTAATAAATGCCTGAAAATCTTTTTTAAATAATATTCTTGATCTCCTATGCTAACAAAAATGAGTGAGCTGCCACTTTTTTTCATGTTTCCTAGAAAACAGGCGTTGATATTTCATGCAAATGAAACAATTTGCAATGAAATGTCAAAACCTAGTTTCTTGGAAAACTAAGAAAGATTTCTGTATATATTATAAAACGGCGATGTCTCACAAGGTTCCATATAACGGTTGACTGACATGTAACTACAAAAAAAAAAACTTTTTTGAAACATAATCGGTACGAATGAACGAGGAGATGGGCTGTTTGTTTCTTTTATTTGTGCGTTTGTTGGGTCCTCTCTGACATTGTCATCACCTCGATGGGGAATCGAGAGTTGGGCCTCATTGCTTTACCTTGGTTTGTGATTGTGATGTATTTGCTGTCGGTCGTAGTTTGTTTACTATTTCTCTTCGTTTCAATGGAAGGTTATGTTCTGTACTGATTTATGTAAGAAGTACTGTACTGCTTCAGACGACACACATCAGACTTGTTGTGGAGTTTGAAATTGGTTTTATGGGCATCCAACCCGCCCCATTTGCCCTGATAGCAGTTCTAGGTATACATAAGCGTTCGGATTCCATCATCAATCAGTAGCTAAAAGCAGAGAGAAACTTATAATAAAAACGATAATGAAACAAACAAAAAAGAGGTTCAACTAAAAATTGAAAGTCAGAGCAAACGAAAACTTGGTACATGTAGAACTATGGTCAGCACACTAACATATCGACAGACAAGTACACTTAGAAAAAATAAACAATAAAATCTCAATGGCTCGAACATCCTTGGGACCATGGAAATTTGTTCGAGACATGGGTAGTTCGAAGCCACTGAGGGTTAATCATGGCGCCAGGTCAGCAAGCTAATGGCGATAATTTTGGAAGTCTGACCTTCTATATAATAATTGCATGTTGTGTTTACGCATTAGAATCGCCTCATTGAGGCGATTCTAATGCGTAAACACAACATACAATTTAATGGTAAAATAAGAAAATATCCCTAAATATGTGTTTTCTTATTTTTTCGGAAGAATTTCGTAGGGACTCAACATCACGAAAACACGCCTATATAATTTTGACCCTCTCAAACCCCACTTTTATATAATAAAACTGGAGTTTACAGGGGGTATATATTATTTTTCTTATTTCTGCTCAAAGCATAGATTGTGGGTACTCGTTAGAACCGCCTCGCCGAGGCGGTTCTAACGAGTACCCACAATCTATGTTTTCAACAGAAATATGAAAAATATCAGAAATTTTTATCTGAAAATTTTCATTTTTTGGTTGTAAAATTTTCAGTACATGTGAATAGGAATGTTTTCGTAATGAAAACGAGTTCGAATTAGCCACGGTAAACGAGCCATTCGTGTTCGAGCCTTTGAGATTTTACTCTATATCAGTTTACCAACAAAAATATAAACAAAGATACCCATTTAATGCCACGATCATGAAGCACCCTTCCCGAGTCACACAAGAATAAGAGATGAGAAACAATGACATAACAAACGTCACATATGATATCATCGACGCACGAAAAAGAACACCGGATCCGCGGTCAGGCATTACGAAAACACGCCTATTCAAATATATAGAAAATTTCACCCCCCAAAAAATGAAAATTTTCAGATAAAAAAACTCTGATAGTTTTCATATTTCTGCTCAAAACATAGATTGTGGGTACTCGTTTAACCACCTCGGCGAGGTGGTTCTAATGAGTACCACCAATATATGTTTTGAGCAGAAATAAGAAAATGTATACCCCTGTAAACCACAGTTTTACTGTATAAAAGTGGGGTTTAAGGGCATCAAAATTATACAGGCATATTTTCCTGATGAGAAAAAATATACTGGGGATGGTAACGGTGGGTGTACATAATGGATATACCGGTACACCTTCAAAAAAGAAATGCTGGCATACTACAAAACGTATATGTCGATAGATGTCGATATACCCGCAAAATACAAATATCGGTATACAGATGAACCTCAATGACTCGAACACCGATGACTCGTTTACCATGGCCAATTCGAACTCGATTTTGAGTTCCTACGAAAAGAATCTTTCAATAGCTCAAGAAAACAAATATTTAGGAGAATTTTCTTATGTTATCATGAAATGTATGTTGTGTGTACTCATTTGAGTCGCCTTATCGAGGCGAATCCAGAGAGTATACCCAACATACCATTATTGTGCAGAGGCTCGAAAAGATTTCCCTAAATTATCACTGTTTACTTCCTGATCTGGCGAAATGATTAGCGCTCAATGGCTCGAACTACCCATATCTCGAATAAATTTCCACAGTCCAAAAGATGTTCGAGCCACTGAAGTTCGACTATATGTACAAAATCAAAAAGTTGGTAGTCTAGCACAAGTAACATCAGAGATTATGCAATAGAACCGAAAACAAACTGATCATCAAAACAATACATGCAGATAAACCTACAAAGCTGAAATTGTCGCCTGAGCAACATCATACACACTAGGAAAATGTCGAAGACTTTAACACGGATAACACAATGTACATGTAGGCAAGTAGAATGAATGTGTCAACAAACCTTAAACTAATATGTAAGCACATTTACAAAAGATATACTCATTAAACCATCGACATAAGGGTTGCACAATAGACAGGCCAATGGACCGAGAAAATCGATATAAAAAAACAATTTCGCGGACATAGTTATTGAAGAGATAAGAACAAAGCCGCACTCATGACATACGTAAGGACAAAAAGATTTAGATTTAAATCTGCTCATTTTAATGAACCTCTATTCTTCTCTGTCTATAGTGAAAAAGTCAAGATTTAGCTTTTATTTGTCGGAGCTGTTTAATTTCAATAATAACGATAGCGTTTGCCGCGGTGTTTCCATGACAACATAGAATATCAAAACAAAAGAATAAACTGTTATCAACAAGTGGGTGTGTTGTAGAATGTAATTCATTAAGATCTATAACGGGTTTACAAACAAACACCGCGTCTAATGTATTTGATTAAATCTATGTACAGGTACGAAAAACACAATATTCAAACTGTTTTTTCTTTCACTGTGTTTTGACATTTGAAAATGTCAGGTCATTTGTAATTATCGGTGGAGGATATTAATCAGATGTACCAACTGTGTTCTCGTGCAAACCACGGGAATATTGACGTTATCACGAAAACATTAAAGTGTATCCTGCTGCTATAAATAAAACAGAAACTTTAAAATATTCTCTTATTTTCATAAAAAAAAATGAGGGTTGCCATGTCATTTAAACTGTCTCCGAAAAGGATTTCATTCAAATTTAGAAACAATATGAATGGAATTCAAAGCTTTGCATTTTTGAAATATAAGAAAAAATAGCACTCACTGTTTATCCAAAGTGTAGCCTACCGACCGCTAAGCATCAAATATATATGGAGCGGAATATGTAATGCAAAAATGAGTCACAACGTCCCTAAACGTACATTCGGACGTGTGCTTCCTGTGAAGATTCAGATCAGCATGCGAATTCATGCAGTCGGATCAGAATCTTCACTAGTTGCATTTCGGATAGCCAAGGATGCAAAGTGTCTTTATGCGGAAAATGATGAATGATTAGGCTGCACGGATGCGCAGGCTGATTTGAGTCTTACTATATCAAATTGCAAGAGTGTTTATATCTCTGGAATAGCAGAGCCATATCCCTAGCATGACCAAATGACAATCAAGGAATATGGCTTCAATCGTTTGGTAAGACAAACTACTGTCTGCTTTGGGTTGGTTGGTGGGTTTCTTTCCGGTACTGAGTTTGCTCCACCACAATAATATGGCATAAAATTTGTAAAATATTATTGAAAGAGCCGTAAATTCTGTTTAAAATGAATCGCTCATTATTTAGAATATGATTTGGTTTTCTTGTCTTCTCGCTTCTAAACAGCAATTGTAAGGCTTTTATCATATATAGGCAGGGCTTCTATTTTGGGCAACCAACCGGACTAATTTCATTGCGTTAGCAGGTTTATGTGATGTAGGCAGCCCTAGCCCTGTTCCCCAAAATATTGTGAGAACAAAGGTTTACTTGGGTAAACCTTTGAAGGAGATTTTTAAATCAGTTTTTTTTTTTTTTTTTTTTTTTTTTTTTTTTTTTTTTTTTTTTGAACTCATTACTAACGAAAACAATGTGTGCGATTATTCCAGTCCCATTCTTAATTCTTTGAGGTTTTTTTTGTTTTTGTTTTTTTTGCCCTATCCAATCATGGTCATTACGAAAATACGCCTAATCAAATATATAGAAAAGTTCACCTCCAAAAACTGAAAATTTTTAGATAAAAGACTCTGATATTTTTTCATATTCCTGCTCAAATCATAGACCGGGTATATTAAGATATATACTTTATTATTCTATTTCTCCGCGAAAACATATACCGGGAGGCACTTTTAATGAGTATCCACAACCTAATTTTCCGTGAAGAAATAAGAAAAAATACAATCTGAAAAACAAATGTAATTTTAAATTTAAACGGTCTAGACATTTCAAAAACTGTTTCGAAGTATTAATAATGATAAATTAGTCTGTGTATCCTAAAAAAAAACTTCAGAGAGTTTTGGGTACGGCACATTTATTGAGGCCATTTTGCGACTGATATTGAAAATGCCAATGTCATCAGCCTTTGTACAATGCATTACGAAAATAAGCCTATTCGAATATACTGATCATTTTAATCTTCAAAAAAATGAAAAATTTCAGATAAAAATTCGGATATTTCTCATACTTCTGGTCACAACATAGATTGCGGGTACTCGTTAGAACCACCTCGGCGAGGCGGTTCTAACGCGTACCCACAATCTATATTTTTGGGCAGAAATAAGAAAAATAATGCATACCCCTGTAAACCCCGGTTTTACTATATAAAAGTGGGGTTTAAGGGGCTCAATATTATATAGGCATGTTTTCGTGATGGGTTAAACTGGTCTAAATCTCGTAGTTTATTGTCTCATAGCTATCAGTGAATTTTCGTCTGATGTTTCATTGCAACGAGGATGGACATAATTGCAATTTTACAAACTATATGGTTACTGCTAAGTTTATCGAGTACACGTAGTACGCCAAATTTGTCTTCATAAGCCGACTTTGTTTACAATAGACTGAAGTGCCGCGGAGTATTTTAAGTGACTCAAACTGGTTTGAATGCGTATGACTTTTTATCCAGCATTTGAGGAGGGTTATGGCTAACTTCCTACATAAAAATATATAGTGTGATAGAAACTTGTTTAATATTTTACCTAAAAATATAGAAATTTGTTTGGTTTTTACCGTATACATGCATGTAAATGTGTTTAAGTATTTTAGCACAAATATATGAATTTAGGAGAATTGCTTTTTGTTTACATTTGCATACATGTTTAGTGTAATGACCCTAATGCCCTTTTTTTGGATGCTATCTACTTTGTTTATTCGCTTTATTCATGTTTAAGCGCTAATTGAAAGCTGATTATTTTTGTGCGTGCACACATACACATGCACACGCACAGAGAGAGAGAGAGAGAGAGAGAGAGAGAGAGAGAGAGAGAGAGAGAAAGAGAGAGAGGTGAATTCGCAAAATACCGTGCAATAGATGCTCGGTCCACGATGTAAACCAGTAATGTGTTTGTAAATCACTATATCCTCAGCTATTTTATTGTCCATACAAAATGCCAAAGCTGAAAAGGGGCATCTCTCACAAAATTAGTCCGATATACGTTCAAAATCAAGTGATCTTCTCTTCAGCCCAAACCAAGTCAGCATTCTACCTAAAACTTATATCGGGCCGTCATCGGCCCGTCAGGGTAGCTGACGGGCCGATGACGGCCCGATGTAGATTTACGTAGAATGCTAGCTGGGAAATAAGCTCACCAAGACCCTATCTCAAATAGCTATCGAGATAGTTTGCTGACAAGAAAAGCGAGGTCAAGGAACTTACAGACAGCCGACGGATAAACGGACAAAAGGCTTAAAGCAATATGCCCCAACAAATTCTTCAATATGAACTAATGTCAAGTTACGAACAGGTCCAGACCATGTAATCAACAATGTCTAACGATTATCTATACGAAGTGTGTACGCCCTGGCAGGATTACGCATGTGTGGAGTGTGGTCACGGTGAACAGACACTTTTTTTATTTAGCTACCCAGCCTACATTCAAACATGAACATTATTTTTGTCTCCATGATTAATAACCTTTATGTTTCATTTGACGGAACTTTGAAAATGAAATACATGTAGATTTTGAAAAAGTAGTTCGCAGATATTTTGACGATAACGTATCTCTCTCTGTCTCTCTATCTGTCGTCTCTGTCTCTGTCTCTGTCTCTCTCTCTCTCTCCCTGTCTCTCTCTCTCTCTCTGCGTGTGTGCGTGTGTGTGCGTGTGTGTGTTTAAGGTAATACGCCTAAGTATGTATAGATTATTTGGTTATGAATGTAACCGGATTTAAAAACGATATTTTTGTTATTATAGACCGACGGAGTCAACAGAAATATGATTTTCGCACAGGACTTCCTTTCGATCCTTGGTGTTTTTTTTTTTTGTTTTTTTTTTTGTCTTTTTGTTTTTTTTTTAATGACATCGCTTGATCTGAATCTTAGAAAATGGAATATTAATTGATATTGATAAAGCCATACGTTCTTCAATTTGGTACCCTCGGCGGAAACGAACACGAAAGTTTTAATGTTTAAAATCTCATTTTCATCTCCTGAATTCCAGTATTGTCCGTATTATTCCTATACTGCGCAAGCGGATCACCCAGAGATAAATTATCTAGATACAAGCCTTGCGCGATTCTGGAATAGCGCAGGAAAATTCTAGAATCGCGCAAGAGTATTGGAATTCCAAAAACGCGCAGCCTGATTCCTAAAATGCGCGGAACATATTAATTAAGACAAAACCACATAAGGCTGCTGTTATAATTCTGTGGCTGACATAACGAAAACATGCCTATTCAAATATACTGAAAATTTTCCCACCAAAAAATGAAAATTTTCAGATGATTTTTTTATATTTTTCATATTTCTGCTCAAAACATAGATTGTGGGTACTCGTTAGAACCGCCTCGACGAGGCGGTTCAAACGAGTACCCACAATCTATGTTTCTGAGCAGAAATAAGAAAAATAATGTATACCCCTGTAAACCCCAGTTTTACTATATAAAAGTGGGGTTTAAGGGGGTCAAAACTATATAGGCGTGTTTTCGTGATGGGTAGGAAAGAATTCTTCGGGATTTCCGTCAAATCAATTTTCAATGTGCAAGCTCACTCCTTAGCAAGACCACATATCTAAGTCTTTGGCTTGGCGTACCACTTACATGAGCGAATAGCATAGGTTGTGGCGAGTCTGATGCGCAGGCTCGCCTGAACCGTGCTGTTTGCATATTCTATTAACGTTCTTTTTCCATTCATGTTTTCATGGAAAATAAGAAACGAAAAAATATTTCATTCTGTCACCGCCTGATATCTTTACCCAGAGTGTTAAGGGTTATTTTATTTGTCGAACACAGGCGTTCTGTTTAAGATATTTGAAAGCGAAACAGATATAGTTCACGCGATTATGGGACATTTTTGCTCTGTAAACAGCAGAGATACAGAACAGTCTGCGCCTAAACACCACTCTGCTACTTTTACAACAGAATGTATATCTAAGACTCTGAAGACCCTCGTAGATGTGCAGGCTTAACTGATTTTTCACCTGACGCAAATTTTATTAAACCCCTTTTTCGGGCTAATGTGGCTTAATTTGAACTGTCAAACACACTCAAGTTTTAGTTTGATTTACTCATTTAAGATATAGTTGCTAAGTGTATTAAAAAGTGCAATATTTTTCTGTCGAAAAATTATTGACATCTATAAACGGCAAAACAAAAAAAAAAAAAAAAAAAAAAGTGGGCGGTTAATCCAGTCCAATTTTTAATACTTTGAGTCAATATGAAGTTTTTGGCGTAGGCTTTTGGTTTTAATGGACAATATAATACACTATTTCAGTGCACAAATAGTACCTCATATTAAATCTATATTCGTCATTTGCGTAAATAGTCCGGCTTTTTCTGTCATATTTGTTACACCAATTCTAATGCATACGATCCGGGGTTACTCGATACGGCGTCAAAATGACGATAAACAGATTACAGTCGAACTTCAATGGCTCGAACACCTTTGGGATCATGGAAAATTGTTCGAACCATGGGTAGTTCGAGCCAATGAAAGTTAATCATGGCGCCAGCTAATTCTGGGAAATCTATCGATCTTCTACACAATAACTGTATGTTGAGCGTACTCATTAGAATCGCCTTGAAATAAGAAAGCTTCCTTAAATATTTGTTTTCTTGATCTATCGGAAGAATTTCGTAGGGACAAAACCGAGTTTGAATTAGCCATGGCGAACGAGCCATCGGTGTTCGAGCTATTGAGATTCTACTGTAATTTGGTCGTAAGCCGACAAGGTAAAATCTTTTTACTATGCACGCTGTATATAAAACAATGATCATGAAACACTCAGCTTGTCTTTAAAGTTATATCAATATTTTTGAACATTTGCACAGTATCAATTGTGTGTGGAGATTATCAAAGAAAGAATAAAAAACGTTAAAATTTTCGATACTGCAGAACTGTTCTCCCCAGAAACGCTGTGGTTGCTACCGGATGTAATTCTGAAATCACTGTTACCGTGGGTCAAGGGGTGGAAAAGATGATATCTCTACAGTGCGAACTATCACTGCCCGGGTGTGATTTTTCTCATCATACAATGAATTATCCCAGCTAGCATTCTTTATGAATCTATAGCGGGCCGTTATCGGCCCGTCAGCTACACTGACGGGCCGATAACGGCCCGCTATAGATTTATGTAGAGTGCTTACTTGGACAGTTAAAAGTGGTCACTCTATAAGGCGTGTGACTACACTCTACACTCTTTCAAGGTTGTTTTGCCTCCTTTCTAAAAATGCTCTACCCTAAAAGGTAAGAATTTGTTCCCGATGGAAGCAGAAAAGCAAACAGGAAGTCATAGAAACTGTTTCTGTTTGCGAAAATGGTGAGCGGACAAGCAAACAGAAAGTCATAAAAGCCGTTTCTATTAGCGAAAATGGTGAGCAGAAAAGCAAACTAGAAGTCATAAAAGCTGTTTCTATTTGCGAAGATAGTAAGCAGGAAAGCAAACAGGAAGTCATAAAAGCTATTTCTATTTGCGAAAATGGTGAGCAGAAAAGCAAACAGGAAGTCATAAAAGCTGTTTCTGTTTGCAAAAATCGTGAGCAGAAAAGCAAACAGGAAGTCATAAAAGCTACTTCTGTTTGCGAAAATGGTGAGCAGAAAAGCAAACAGGAAGTCACAAAGCTGTTTCTTTGTGCAATAATGATGAGCAGAAAAGCAAACAGGAAGTCATAAAAGCTATTTCTATTTGCGAAAATGGAGAGCAGAAAAGCAAACAGGAAATCATAAAAGCTGTTTCTATTTGCGAAGATAGTAAGCAGAAAAGCACATAGGAAGTTATTAAAACTGTTTCTGTTTGCGAAAATGGTGAGCAGAAAAGCAAACAGGAAGTCATAAAAGCTGTTTCCATTTGCGAAAATGGTGAGTAGAAAAGCAAACAGGAAGTCATTAAAGCTGTTTCTATTTGCAAAAAAAAGGTGAGCAGAAATGCAAACTGGAAGTCATAAAAGCTGTTTCTATTTGCGAAAATGATGAGCAGGAAAGCAAACAGGAAGTCATAAAAGCTATTTCTGTTTGCGAAAATGGTGAGCAGAAAAGCAAACTGGAAGTCATAAAAGCTGTTTCTATTTGCGAAAATGATGGGCAGAAAAGCAAATAGAAAGTCATGAATGCTGTTTCTTTGTGCAAAAATGGTGAGCAGAAAAGCAAACAGGAAGTCATAAAAGCTGTTTCTATTTGCGAAAATGGTGAGCAGAAAAGCAAACAGGAAGTCATAAAAGTTGTTTCTATTTGCGAAAATTGGGAGCAGAAAAGCAAATAAAAAGCCATAAAAGCTGTTTCTGTTTGCGAAAATAGTAAGCAGAAAAGCACACAGGAAGTCATAAAAGCTGTTTCTATTTGCAAAAATGATGAGCAGAAAAGCAAACAGGAAGTCATAAAAGCTGTTTCTATTTGCAAAAATGGTGAGCAGAAAAGCAAACAGCAAGTCATAAAAGCGGTTTCTATTTGCAAAAATGGTGAGCAGAAACGCAAACAGAAAGTCATAAAAGCTGTTTCTATTTGCGAAAATTGTGAGCAGAAATGCGAAAATGGTGAGCAGAAAAGCAAACAGGAAGTCATAAAAGCTGTTTCTATATGCGAAAATGGTGAGCAGAAAAGCAAACTGGAAGTCATAAAAACTGTTTCTATTTGCGAAAATGTCGAACATACCAAGTGTACCCAGTCCTCTCATAAACTGAACTAAAACAACAGAGCCTCCATGCACGTGTTTACGGGGATAGTTATTTCTCTCTTTTTTATATACGAAGTTCAAGGTCAATTTCGCTTGGTAAAACTTTGAAGAACAGTTACAAAATGCTTGTCTTACATGCAGACAGTCTCTAAAACAAAACAAAACAAAAACACAACACACGGCAGATAAGCGATAAGTCTGTTTCAGATGGTTGGTGCCTGACTATTAATGGCTGTCGCTGGGCCCATCGTGGTCCTGTTTGTGGGTTGCGTTCGCTCTGGCTTCAAATCGCCATTTAGCCCTTTGCTTTGTTTGATCACAGTGTTTCACTGTGATGTTTCACAGATTTGGTAAAATACCCCTATGCGGACCGAACATACATTTTTTTATAACATCACGAAAACATGCCTATATAATTTTGACCCCCCAAAACCCAATTTTTATATAGTAAATGTGTAAAACTGAGCAAATACATTATTTTTCTTATTTCTGCTAAAACATAGATTGAAGGTACTCGTTAGAACCGGCTCGTCGAGGCGGTTTTAACGAGTATCCGCAATCTATGTTTTGAGCAGAAATATGAAAAATATCAGGGCCCAGTTGTTCAAAGCGTCGTTAGCTTAACGATCTCGTTAAGGGTCATTTCGTTAACTGTTTTAGCGGATACAATATACATTATTTTGATATTTTTTTTCTGAAAAAATGTGAGTAGCTTTTGCATTGCAAAAGCTACTCACAATTTTTCAGCAAAATATTTCAGCATATTTGCGTATCACTCAATTAAAATTTTAACGAATCGTTAACTAACGACATCGTTAGTTTTGAACAACTGGGCCCAGATTTTTATATCTGAAAATGTTCATTTTTTTTTTTTTTTTTTGGTAAAATTTTCAGTATATTTGAATAGGCATGTTTTCGTAATGGTTAGGGCTGTATCAAAAATAAGGGTGAGATTTCGCACGAGTAAAAACCGGTTTAAGCCACCAAGTAGTTTTCATGCCCATCATTCCAAGCGGTTCCTCTGTTGCAGTTATTTTTTGTTTTTGTGTCGGTTGTTTCATATGTGGCGTTTGTTTTGTCATTTTTTGTTCCTGATCTCTTTTTCTTTTGGTACCTCGGGAAGGCTGTGCTTCGTGATTGTACATATCCTGGGTATTTTCACACGTATTTTTCAATAACATGTATGTAACTATGTGAAATCTAAAGTACAAGAGGTGGCGCCACTAGTATGATTTGAAAACACTTCTAGTTCAAAATTGTTTTGATGGCAGAGAGTTCAGGGCCGGATTCAGCGGGGATTCGTGGGGTTCAGTCGAACCCCCTTCGACAAAAAAAAATTCCTTTTCATGGGAGTTTTGGATAAATTGATAAATTTAGGATACCGTACTCACCTTTGATAGTCACACCCCTTCCTCTTTTCATTATACTTCTCTTCAACAAGTCCATTTTACTACCTATGATTAATATAGCTTTGGATTTTTACATATGGTAGACTATTCGATTAGCGCACTAAGGACGTTTTATATTTGCCGGGACGTCGGTTTGTGACGATACCGGCAAATATAAAAATCTTAAAACAAACTGTGTTATAAGCAGATAAATGTCTATTTTATTTTCATTTCAATCAAGAAATTTCATAAAGCTTAATAATTTCAAAAAGCTTAATAATAAAAGCAAACATTAAAGAACCACACTGTTTTTCTTTTTTACCTGTTACATTAAAAATTTATTAAAAACTTTAGTATACCCTTGTCCCATATTTCTATGTAAACATGAACAAAATTTGCGCCGGTACTTAGACGTTTACGTCTAAATATTTTGTCTTGTTGTGTGTAACATTTGTATACGTGTGGCAAACAGTGTAGACCTGATAAGACGCCGCGGTCTGTTGTGTCTGATCTGGTTCTACGCTGTTTGCTTAGGACTGTCTTTCCGAATACGTAGAGTAAGTATGGTAATTTGATCACATCAAACCCCCTCAGAAATCACTCTGGAGCCATAACTGGAGTTATTTAACCTTTATCATGCTGAAAAAATTAAGATGCCACACCTACCTCCAATTTTCAGCCAATCAGATTACTTGATCCAGTGTGTTGATACAAATTCACATACTTTATGGCAACCAGTGCAGATCCTGATCAGGTGGCTTCTTCAGAAGCCAACTGATCTAGATCTACACTGTTTGCTAAGACAGGGCATGTCGTGTTCAGCAAGAGAATGGTTAAAAGATATTATTTCCATGATATACTAAATAGTTAGTAATCATCAACAGATGTCCTGTCATTTTCAATATTATAAAGAAATAGGATCTTGTTAAATTTAGATCATGACATGGATCAAAAGCAGATATAATAATTAAAGTTTCTTTTCAATTCTGAATAAAGGCAATGGGCATTTCAACAGTCACGTAACATTGTAAAATTTAACAATAACAACAACAAAAAAACAATCCTTGATCTAGTTAAAGTCCAGCGTCCGGTGACCTTAGGGCTTCCCATCTAATAGGCACCCTATGTTTGCCTATAATACGTGAGTCGGGGCACAGCGCTTTCCTAGATTGTGCGCCCAGACACATATCAGCTTGCTTATCCGCGCAATCTAATCAGTGCCTTCGAAGGCTGTCCGTGGGTAGCCAAGGGTTCAAATAAAAATCTGAAAGGTTGCCTCTCGAAACAAACAACACATTACAGGTAGAAAATTGGAGTCTCGGTTTTATTGAAACTCTTCATGAGCAGTAATGAAGTTTGTAATAATGCTTATGCCCTCTTGCGTATACATGAGCAATACTTCATTTTTTTAAGATACCACAATGGGCTAAATGATCCCAAAGGCAATAAAAATGTAATCTGCACTGTGATCAACGCCCCTTCTGACGGACATAGAACAAATGTACGTGTACGATACCAAAGAAATGCGACAATCACGACGCATAGCTCTCCCGAGGCAACAAAAAAGAGAGATGAGGAACAAATAAGATAACAGAAACACAGACGCGCAAACAAAGAGAACTGCAATAGAGGAAACGTCTTGTAACGATCTGTAGAAACCTATTGGGAGTGAGGGATCTTAAACCAGCTTAATTTACACGTAACCTCACCCTTTATTCTGATGCTGTTCTAAATTACAAATATATGTTTGGTCCGCATTGGCCATGTGTCTGCAAGCCAAAAGCAAGCTTTCTGAACATGCTTCAGCTGTGACACCTTCTTGGCCATTTGCAGACATCTGGCAAGAGATGCGTATCACAGCGAACACCTATCATTGAAGCTTAAAAGACAAAAAGAGGAAAAACCCAATTCAGAAAACTGAACATTGAAAAAAAAACGTGTTCTTACCCATACGATAAAGGTGTTGTTATCACATTCATAAGAATGCATTTAAAAAAACATGTGAGCCGCGTCGCGAGAAATAAGGCCCTTCGGATATTCCGTTGTACCAATATTTCAGTGTGCTAGGCCCCTTAGCGAGGTCACATATCTAGTTGTTTGGCGGAAGTTTTTCCCTGGTCGACCGCTTACATTAGCAAACAGCATAGGTTCAGCCGAGCCTGCGCAGATGCGCAGGCTCGCCTGAACCTCTGCTGTTCGCATATGCCATAACAGTTCTTTACCGATTACACGGCTTAGGTACATTTATATAAATTAAACGATCTGCTGTTGATTTTAGATTTCATTCGTTTGAAGGCGATGGAATGCTAATTAACACAATTCTTCAGCAACCAGTTCTGTTAGAAATTGACACTACATTTAAAGATAATAAAAATTGTGTTTTGCGATCAAAATATTTGTTTTACGAAATATGTTTATATGCGCCAAACGAAATTATATGATTGTAGGGTCTTCAATAAACATTTTTTAATTAGCTGCTTGAATTACAGGAAGTTAAGTGTTCAATAAAATAGTCTTAAGTCCCCGTTCAGGACCTTTTTCTTTTAGAAAACACAGAGAGAGAGAGAGAGAGAGAGAGAGAGAGAAAGAGAGAAAGAGAGAGAGAATGAGAGAGATATTTTATTTGGCTTCAGTGCAGCTGATGTTAAATAAATGCCATGTGGTGGCAGTAAACGTTTCTAGCTTCTTCGTCATAGTACAGTTTTTGTGTAGATTGTTTACAATCGTGCTATAATATACATACATAAAAATTTCCGTAAGATTGTTGTCACGTGATTAACATTCGCCAATGAAATCAAACCGCGAACTTGTATGAAATCCAGGTAACGGTTATTTATAGTCGCGCTATTCTTGAGCAGTGTAAAGAGGGTTATCTGTAAAACCTGGATTGGTACGTTGGCAAACAGTGCAGATTGTGGCGTCTGATCTGGATCAGCACTGTTTGCTTAAATTATAGGAGGTGGAGGGTTAAATAAAACAGTATTGCCCCCGTTCAGGACCTTTTTTTACAGCATACACTCAGTCAACTCACCAGTGCTATCAGTGCTTTGATTAGATTTAAGTTTTATATGTGGGCTTCATTTATAGATTTTACATCACGTAAACATGCCTATATAATTTTGACCCGCTTAAACCCCACTTCTATATAGTAAAACTGGGGTTTACAGGGGTATACATTATTTTTCTTACTTCCGCTCAAAAACATAGATTGTGGGTACTTGTTAGAACCGCCTCGGCGAGGCGGTTCTTACGAGTACCCACAATCTATGTTTTGAGCAGAAATATGAAAAATATCGGAGATTTTTATCTGAAAATTTTCAGTTTTTTTGGAGGTAAAATTTTCAATATATTTGAATAGGCTTGTTTTCATAATGATTTGGCTTTAATGCAGCTGGTGTAAAATGCCATGTGGCGGCCGTAAAAGTGTCTAGGCTCTTCATCATAGTACAGGTTTTTATTTTAATTTTCATTGGGATCATTCAGTCCACAGTGTTATCTTCAAAAATTGAATTACGCTTCAGCCGGTAATAGATTATGTATGCAGCCCTGCAATTAATATTGCTCTCTCAATCAAAGCACTGAAAGCACTAGACTGGCTCCAGTCGTTTTTTTTTTATATCAATTTTCTCTCTTTCTCTACATTTTTTCATGGTCCTCTTTAATCCAACTTCAAGTTACATATGGCTGAACAAAAACCCTTTCTTTCTAGCCAAGGGACTGAAGTGAACAAAAATTCTACAAGCTATACAAGTGTTGTGTCCCCTCAAAAAAAAAAAAAAAAAAAAACAATAAAAAAAGAAGAAAAAGAAAGAAAAGAAAAATTAAGAAAGGGTCTGGGGCCAGACTATGACAGCACTGGTGGGTCGATTTTCTCTGAGTGTAGGCTGGGCAAATGGTCCTGAACGGGGACTTAAGACTGTTTCATTCAACACTTAACTTCCTGTAAGAAGCAACCAATGCAGACCCTGATCAGACACCGCATTCGTTTATTTGCCAATGTCCCAAATGTCCTAGACCAGGTTTTAGAGATAACCCTCTGTCAACAGCACTCTGACGTCATAGCGACAAGAATAGCGCTTCTTTAATAACCGTTACCTGGATTTCGTCTAACGCGCGGTTTGATTACATTGGTCAATGATAATCACGTGGACAACTACCCTCAGGAAATTTTGGCGTTTGTATACTATGGCTCGATTCTAAGCAATCGACCCAATAAAATCAAAACTCCGATTTTCGTTCTGATGCGTGTTCTTTGTTTCCAAATGCAATTTATTTATTTATTTATTTTTTTATACGTATTTTGGGGATTAGGCAGAATGCGTATATTCAGGTCATCCTGCGTTTCAGCACAACTGTCCTTCGTTTCTATCGCTCTCTAGTATGTGCAGATTTATACTGATGTGGGTATTCAATGTTCGCTAATACAACGACGACGTGTTTGTTTGCCGCTACACACATTTATTTGCTGCATATGTAATTTAATTATAACCGAAAGTCAGTTTGTTGACTGGATGTTGTGATGCTCATTTACTTGCATGACGTAACATTCAAAGAGTTTTAAAGATTAGCTGCTTTAAACTGTGATATTCTACAAAACATCTGTAATTCAGGAAATAAATTCCTCATATAAACAAGAGGCCACAGCCTCTGAAATCACTCACCTGAGAACATCTGCTTTAAGTGCAAGACTTGATATCATAATTAAATGCCGTAGTCTTGGCACATAATGATTTATCCAATGCAATGTTGACCTCAATACATACTGGACATCCAAGAAACAATCCAGTGAAGTTTGTTTGAAATTGGCCCAGTTATTAATAAAAGTTTGTTTGTTTTTTGTTGTTGTTTTTTTGTTTGTTTGTTTATTGTTGCTGTTTTTTGTTGTTGTTGTTTTTTGTGGTTGTTTTTTTTTTTTTTTTTTTTTTTTGTTTTTTTTTTTGCTCTGGTGATTTTACACAGTTTCATAGTGTACCGGATCCCTATGAGTTACAGAGAAAATGTTTGATTTTTTTTCTTTTTTTAGCATTGGTGACCATTTTAATCATCTGAGCAGAATGGTTTGAGTAATTTTGGTAGAGGACCTCCCAAAGAACTATCGTATCAAATTTGGCTGAAATCCGCCCAGTGGTTACGAAGGAGATTTGTTGTTGTTTTTTTTTGTGTTTTTTTGTTCTGTTTTTTTTTTTTTTTTTTTTTTTTTTTTTTTTGGGTTTTGTTTTGTTTTGTTTTTCTTCCACTTCTTCTTCTTCTTCTTCTTCTTCTTCTTCTTCTTCTTCTATCTTTTTTGTTGTTGGTTTGTCGAGTTTTAGCCATAGCATCCACTTTGTGTAGCAATTTTGTTAGAGAATCTACCAAGGAACAGTCCTATCTCCGCCAAATGGTAATGGAGATGTTATGGTAATGGAGATGTTATGGTAATGGAGATGTTGCTTGGTTCTTTTTTATTATTATTTTAGCTGGCAGTCATTTTGAACAGTGGAGCCAAATGATTTGAGCTATTTTGGTAGAGAACTTCCCAAGGAACAATAATTTTAAGTTTGGTTCAAAATTGGCCTAGAGTTATTGAGGAATTGAGGAGATACTGTTTGAAGTTTATATATATATATATATATATATATATATATATATATATATATATATATATATATATATATATATATATATATATATATATATATATATATATATATATATATATATATATATATATATATATATATATATATATATCTGAAGCTCTGGCCACCATTTTGTGCACCGAAAGGGGAATGGTTTGTGTAATTTTTATAAGGAACTTTAAGGAACTTCCCTAGGAACAATTCCATCAAGTTTGGTTGAAATCCGCCAAGTAGTGATGGAGAAGATGCTGTTTGAAGTTTCTTTTTCTTTTTTTCTTTTTGTTTCTATTTTTAGCGCCTTCCTAAATAACTATCCTATCAAGTTTGATTGAAATCCGCCCAGTGGTTGCAGAGGAGATGTTGTTTAATTTTTTTTTCTATTTTTAGCTCTGGCGGCCAGTTTATGCAGCGGAGCAGAAAATTTGAGCAGTTTGGTAGAGGACCTCCGAAAGAACAATCCTATCAAGTTTGGTTGAAATCTGTCCAGTGGTTACGGCAGAAATGTCGAATGAAGATTTATTTTTTTTTTTTTTTTTTTTTTTTTTTCTTTCTTTTCTTTTTTTTTTTTTTTTTTTTTTTTTAGTCCTGGCAGCCATTTTGTGAAGTAGAGCGGAATAATTTGAGCAATTCTGGTAGAGGACCTCCAAAGAAACAATCCAATCAACTTTGGTTGAAATCCACCAAGTGGTTACAGAGGAGAAGTCATTTGAAGTTTATTCAATTTTTTAGTACTGGCGGCAAGTTTGTGCAAGGGAGCGGAACGATTTGAGCAATTTTGGTAGAGAACCTCCCAAGGAACAATCTTACCTTGTTTGATTTATCGGAAATCCGCCCAGCATATAAAGAGGAGATATCATTTGAAGTATTTTCTAGTTTTAGCTCTGGCGGCCAGTTTGTGCAGAGGAGCGGAACGGTTTTTTAACTCTGGTAACCATATTTTGCAACGGAGCGGAATGATTTGAACAATTTTGGTAGAGGACCTCTAAAGGAAAATCCTATCTCCCCAGAAGTTACGGAAGAGATGTCATTTGAAGCAAATTGTGGACGACGTATGACGGACGACGCACGACGAACGACGGAGACAGGGCGATAACAATAGCTCAACACGAGCACGTTATGCTCAGGTGAGCTAAAACCCAAGTCTGCTTCAAATCCCGGTGAAATGCTATTAGACGGATGAAGCATAGTGAAACAAAAGCACAGCGAATAACTATCTATCTGAGTTTTGTAACAAAATGTTTATCCTTTTGGTACAATTAAATCTAGACAACAATTCATAGACACTTCTTATACATAATACATGTATCTAATTTATTTATATCAAAAGAAATACGCTTAATATAAAACAATAATTATTACTAATGGAACTTGGCATAAAATTTCGAAATATCAAGTGTAGACTTACAAAGCGAAATCTCATTACCTAAACATTACTGAAAAGACTTGACACCGCGGTCCTGTTTGTGGTTTTCTTGTGCTCTGGCTTCAGATCACCACTGAGCCATTTGCTTTATTTCATCGCAGTGCCTTCATTATACGTGTTTCACTGTGGTGTTTCACAGATGAGACAGAGGATCCCTATCCTGACCGAGCATATATTGGCAATTTTGAGCTGCATTAGAATTAAAGGTGAGGATTCGCGCAAGTAAAACTGGTTTAAGCCCAAAGCATTATTTTTTTTTCCGACCGTTCCAAGGCGGTACCTCCATTGCATTTCTTCTTTGTACGCTTGTGATTTCATACGTGGTGTTTGTTTTGTCCTTATTTATTCCGCATCTCTCCTGCTTTTGGTGCCTTGGGAGGTCTGTGCTTCGTAATTGTGGAATTTTCTAGGTATTTTCACTTATACAACTATTTACAACAATGCTCTAGTTTTAAAATTATCATTTAGAGATGTCCTTAACATATTAAATAGTACTTTATTGAAATAATAATAATAAACTGTCCTTTTATTATTTTAAAATAAACCAAAATGAGCTGTGTCATGTGGAAAGAGCTGTTACGGCATATACGAACAGCAAAAGTTCAGGTGAGACTGCGCATCCGCATCCGCGCAGTCTCGCCAGAACCTATGCTGTTCGCTCAAGTAATCGGTAGGCTAAAGGGGAACAAAAAACTAGACATGTGGCCTCGCGTACTGAAAGATCGATTCGACGGAAAGTCCGAAGAGCGTTCTTTTTTTCAATGCGGCTCACATACGAACATTTACAAGCAAAGCGGAACAGTATCTGTTGATTGTACTAAACATCTGATTCTTGGTGCCAACATTAGTCAAAGAAAGAAAATGTCAATGACCTGGTAATCGTGAAACTGGCGTTTATCTGATACAATTAATTGCATATTTTATTTTCTGCCTGCTGCTTCTTAACAATTAGGCAATCAATCGCGCTTGGTATTTATAAGAGAATTTCCCCAGTACAACGTTTAAATACCCAGTAAAAGCCTACAATCACGGAACACTTTCTTCTCAAATAGACGTAGAACTTATCCCACATTTACTTTATAGAATTTAACTCCGGAAAAGGCGGGGGCCTCCTGTACACTTATATAATCATCCTAGCAGGTACTAATTACTTGGAAAAAGTACGTTGCGCCCTCAGAACTTTAAAATCGTTTCTCAGAATAGGAACCTGACCTAATTTGGTCTTATTTTAGATGGTTTATAGACACAATTATCATATAGCTATAAATATTGAATGAATAAACAAAAGTGCGATAAAATCCGAGCAGTAAATGTGCAGATACCACTTGATATCGGAACGCTTACTTGATAAGTGCGCGCCTACTCGGATCCCTTCGAATGTTACACGGCGTTGCTTTTAGTGACATCTTAGAGCTATGACGTCGCGCCAAAAGTTTCCACGCATTTTTGCAGACTCTGAAGCTAAGATGATAAAACGCCTGTTTTGAGGTACAAACAACTGAAATTGACTCAAACTATTTCAGTCAACTGTAAATAGCCAAACAACGTAAAATGGGCTATTTACAGTCAACTGTCATTATTTTATAAGTAACAAAACATCATTTGTAAATATAACGTATGTTTTGCCTACCAATGTTTACATGCAGCAGGTTCAATAATGAATGGTGTTTGGGCACACTTATTAGTGATAATTCCCTTTCACAAAGCATTATAATCTCATTAATGACACCTACTGACTCGATCCCCAATCAACACCTTTCATCTTTAACCTGTACCACTCTCTGGGCTAATTCAGCAGACGACCAACTGTAACTTTTCTTGTTTTCCCTCAGAAAACAGTATTTGACATTTTCTGCAAATAACCTTATTGCATTGTTCTAAAAACAGAATTATAAAACATTTCTCCTGAGATTGTAAACTAAGTCACTGTAAGACTTTGGTTCCGATAGGCATTGTATAAGATTTTGTTTTCATCACGAAAACACGCACATGCCGGCCTCGGTGGCTCAGTTGGCTGTGCCGTCCGACTGGAGACCAGGAGGTCGCGGGTTCGAACCCCGCCGAGGTCGGCAACATTCTTTCGTGGAGATTGATCATGAAATATTTTCTACGGTCATTCTCTCCCTTCCGCTGATTCAAGAAGGGCAGTTGTCAGTTTCTGGCGAAAGAATGTGCACAATACTGGTTAACCGCTTAGAGGACTAAGCCTGCCCAGTAAACGTGTGGTTAGGTAAACTGACCGCGCTCGACATGACCCCATTGGGTTGACTGGGCCGTAAAACCTCAACACAAACAAACACGAAAACACGCCTATATAATTTTGACCCCCTTAAACACCACTTTTATATAGGTAAACGGGGGTTTACATGGGTATACGTTATTTTCTTATTTTGCTAAAAAAAGCATAGATTGTGGGTACTCGTTAGAACCGCCTCGCCGAGGCGGTTCTAACAAGTACCAACAATCTATGTTTTGAGAAGAAATATGGAAAAATATCGGAATTTTTATCTGAAAATTTTCCTTTTTTTGGTTGTAAAATCTTCAATATATTATTAGAATAGGCGTGTTTTCATAATGTTTGCTCTTTTGTCCCAAACAGCATTAAACTGAAACATTAATGTACAGTCGAACCTCAATAGCTCGAACACTGATGGCTCATTTACTATGTTTAATTCGACCTCTTTTTAGAGTCCCTGCGAAATTCTTCCGATAACTAAAGAAAATAAATATTCAGGAAAATTTTCTTATTTTATCATTAAATTATGTGTTGTGTGTACTCATTAGAATCGCCTCATCGAGGCGATTCTAATGAGTACACTCAGCATACAAGTATTGTGCAGAAAATCGAAAGAATTTCCCAAAATTATCGCTATTCTCTTCCTGACCTGGCGCAATGATTAACCCTCAAAGGCTTGAACTACCCATATCTCGAACTTTCTTTGGTCCCGAAGATGTTCGAGCCATTGAATTTTGACTGTAGTTTTTTGCCGATTAAATCTAGAAAAAATCTTTCACGAAGTGTATGATACGATTTTCCTTGTTCAAGAAGTTTGGCAGTAAAGAAGTATATTCGGTTGATAAACTAACAAAAGTAGATACCTGTTCTGACCAAATGAACAGACGCTGGACATAGAATTTGAACGCAAAGCTGAATATTCGTATCAGAAATATTTGCTTTAAGCGGATGAAATTCTTCCTGATCAATTGTATCAAAAGCTAATTTAAATATGCATTATGAATATTTAGTAAGTCGCCTAAATGCAAAGAAGTTGAATCATTACGAAAACAAGCCTATTCAAATATACTGAAAAAAAATACCACCAAAAAATGAAAATTTTCAGATAAAAATTCTGATATTTTTTTCATATTTCTGCTCAAAACATAGATTGTGGGTACTCGTTAGAACCGCCTCGCCGAGGCGGTTCTAACGAATACCCACAATCTATGTTTTTGAGCAGAAATAAGACCAATAATGTATACCCCTGTAAACCCCAGTTTTACTATATAAAAATGGGGTTCAAGGGGGTCAACTTTATATAGGCATGTTTTCGTGATGTTAAATGCTTCCGTAACATAGGCTTGTTTGTTGTTCAGACAGAGAGAGAGAGAGAGAGAGAGAGAGAGAGAGAGAGAGAGAGAGAGCATCAAAGCTGTAGCGTAACAAAACATAAACAAAATCAGCAACAAACGGCGCGTAATAAATCACCAACGAAATAATCGTTGAGTGTTTATGATTTATATCGAATCTATTATTGATATCGAGACGTACATTAACAGTTCCCTAAATGCCTTTGTAAGGCAACATAAAATATAATGTTTCTGATCCTGAGAAGGGAGAAAGAACTTCTGAACTACAAGCAAGGAGAGCCCTCTCTCATATTATTATTATTTTTTTTAATCCAAAAAAACTAATTGTAATCAGTTTGTGAAGCTATAGTATAAACTGTACAAAATACACATACACACAAAAAAAGCATAAAATGTTGATGCTCGATGTTACTGATATTGGGCGATTGTTAGGTACATGTATTTGTACAGCCCTGCTTTCATGGATCACCCATGCACACTTGGTGTCTGTCACCAAGCGCCGCCCTGTCCACTTTATACTCAACCCAGGGCACGTTGAATATGAGCAAGGTGTACAAATAGTCTGAAAATTGTCTTGACCCAAGCGGAATTCGAACTCAACGATATCTCACTTGAAAATCGAGTGCGCTAACCACTAGGCCACCCAGTCCACTATATATATATATATATATATATATATATATATATATATATATATATATATATATATATATATATATATATATATATATATATATATATATATATATATATTTCTCAAACTTCAATTAATATTTCACAAACTTTAATTACATGTACATGCTTTTATGGCCGTGAATTGCGAATTTAATAATCTAGAAAGCAGCTCAGTAGTGATGAATCAACTAGTCTATACAATAGTCTATACAATAGAAATATTTTGTGAGTTGATCAGTGTGGTCTTTTTGTGTGGCCTGCTAACAATTACAGTCGAACTTCAATGCTAGAACAACCTTGGGACCATGGAAATTTGTTCGAGATATGGGTAGTTCGAGCCACTGAGGGTTAATTACGGCGCAAGGTCAGGAAGCAAATGGTGATAAATTAGGGATTTTTTTTCGATCTTCTATACAATAATTGTATGTTGAGTGTACTCATTAGAATCGCCTCAATGAGGCGATTCTAATGAGTACACACAACATATAATTTCATGATAAAATCAGAACATTTACGTAAATATTTGTTTTCTGGACCTATCGGAAGATTTTGATGGGGACTCAAAAACGAATTCGTATGATCCATGGTAAATGAGCCATCGATGTTCGAGCTATTGCGGTTTCACTGTATAACGTTAAAAACTGTCTTAGTTACCGTTATTATGTCAACACACTTGGTAGTCTATCTATTAAGCGTTGGCAGCTAATCAACGGATTTTGATTGTGTTGGGGGTTAAAGACACGTCAAACCTAGCAAATCATTTTATTTCGTCTACTCGTACCAGAGAAAGGGAGAAAAGAGATAGAAGAGATAGTGGAAGAGATTAAAGAAAGGGACTGGGAAGAAAGCGGAACAGGAATGAAATAAAAATATTCCCCCTCTACCATTACCTGCTGCATGTACAAGGATAGCAGGGCTTTCCCAACTGTAAGCCAATATAAGCTGGACGGCCCGGTGACGTAAGACACACCACACAACTGATCTTGACTTACAGGTGGGCAAGGCCTGCTATCGTTGTAGAAAGTAAGGGTGGAGGGGGAATGTTTTATTATTAAGAGAAGCTTTTTTAAGAAAATGAACAGGTACAATTTATTACCCAATGTAGTGTCTAAACATTACGAAAACATACCTATATAATTTAGACCCCCTTAAACCCCACTTTTATGTAGTAAAACTGGGGTTTACAGGGATATGCATTATTTTTCTTATTTCTGCTCAAAAACATAGATTGTGGGTACTCGTTAGAGGACTAAGCCTGCCCAGTAAATGTGTGGTTAGGTAAACTGACCGCGCTCGACATGACCCCACTGGGTTGACTGGGCCGTAAAACCTCAACACAAACAAACAAACAGAAGGCCTGCTCATTAGAGTTGGAGTGTGTAATTAAAAGTCTTATTTTGCTTTGATACACTTCCAGGGAAAGCAACTCTGCCAAACTGTTTTTCTCCCTTCTGAAAAAGGGTCAACTCCTAAAGGAAAGAATTTGCTCTAAGGGAGCAAATTATTTCCTTTTGTATTAAACAGTATTTATTAATAATAAAGTTCAATACATACATACAGTCGACTTTCGTTATCTCGAATTCCAAGGGACCCTCTGAAATACTTCGAGATATCCGTACCTCGACATATCAGATTTGCAGAATAGAGTAAAAAAAATTCGAACAACCACATTTAACAAATGAATATGTAATATGACTCATGAAATTAGAGATATATTAAAAATATTGTGGAAAAAAGGAGAAATTGCTCCTCAGGAGCAATTTCTCCTCTTTTCCACAATATGTTTACTACCTGTTGTTAGATTTTCATGTTTAGGCAGGGACCAGATTTTCACTTCGAGATAAGCGGTTATTCGAGATAAGCGAGGTCCAGATAACGAGTCAACTGTACATGCATACATGTACAAGAGCAATTTTCAGAAGCTACAGGATCTGACGATGCGGGTAAGCTTATATTAGTCATCTCCTGGAAGAAGTATAATTTACGAAGGCGTGTCAATAAATAACCAGCCTATCCCATTTCCGACGGACGGAGATGGTCACGATTTTCATGCTTTGTTTCAATGATGCAAAGCCATGCTTTTCATCTAAAGTTGAGTACCGTGCTGTAATTCGGTACTTGTATTTAAAAACTAAAATTAACAGGCAAGGAAATACACGGCGAGTTAGCCGATGTTTATGGGTCTTCTGCACCATCTTATGCTCAGGTTAAATTCTGGGTAGAGGAATTCAAACGCAGTAGAACGTCTTTAGAAGATGAGGCCAGGTTTGGACACTCACTGGATGTAACCGACGAAGAAATGTGTAAGAAAGTTCGGGATCTGGTATACTCTGATAGGTAAATTCAGGTGGAAGAAATAGCGCAGGCATTAGGCATTTCAACAATCTTACATGATCGTTTAGGTATACGCAAGCTAACAGCCCGTTGGGTCCCCAAATCCCTTAGCGATGAGCAAATGGCAACCAGAGCATCAGTATGCAGCGCCTTGTTGAAGCGTTTTAGGTCAAAAGATGATTTTCTTTTGCGTCTGGTGACTGTAGATGAGACTTGGGTTCATTATTATGAGCCAGAGAAGAAAGCACAGAGTCATCAGTGGGTAGGGCCTGGGTCCCGTGAGGCCAAAGAAGTTCAAGACGCAACCATCTGCTGGCAAGGTGATGGCCACAGTATTTTGGGACGCAAAAGGCATTATTATGTTGGACTTTTTACCCAAGAGAAGTACAATAACTGGAATGTACTATGCAAACTTGTTAGACCAGCTGAGAATCGCCATCCGTGAAAAACGTCGAGGTAAACTCTCTAAAGGTGTTTTGCTGCAACAGGACAACGCGAGAGTCCATCTTGCAAAGTTGCAATGGATGCTGTAGAGCGATACGGGTATGAATTAATACCACATCCTGCCTATTCGCATGACCTAGCTCCTAGCGACTTCTTTCTATTCCCAAACTTGAAAAAGGATATCCGTGGCCTTCATTTCCGGTCTGATGAAGAAGTCGTGACGGCAGTTGAGGTGTGGATCAATGGAAAGGACTCTGACTTTTTCAGTTCTGGGCTGATGGCACTTGAACACCGTTGGTCTAAGTACATCATACTAGAGGGCAATTACATCGAGAAAGAAGAGGTGGATCTCAACCGGAAATAAGTTAGGCTGGTTACTTATTGACTCACCCTCGTACATATAAAACATGAATGATACTATGACAGTAAATATGTACCATGTATCATATTTGTGCTGATAAGAAGAAGAAGAAGAAGAAGAAGAAGAAAAAAAAAAAAAAGAAAAGAAGAAAACGAACAGCATAGGCCATACAAGCGAATGAGAAGTCGATAACCAAAGTCACCTGGCGAGTCACGAGATTACACCACATTGAAGTTATTCGAGATGACTAGAACACGAAAACTTAAGAAGTCGCAAAATGCATTTTGGCGAAGATCAAAGAAAGAAGAATTAAAAAGGTTTCTGTTATGCACTATCTCCAGCATCGCAATGATGCTTTGATCTTCGTCATCACTGGAGTAACACTTCTCGTCGATGACCAAGTGACTTCTGGGGTATCGATTTCATCTTACATGTGCGGATTTTTTTTGTCTATATCGCTAGTATGGTACTTATATTATAGCCCACAGGGGTGGGGGAGAGGGGGCAAAGGAGCATTTAGAGGAGGTTGACCGATTCCTTTATGAGACACAATGTACACATTAAAGAAGAGAGATACAGGCTAAGATTAAGGCAGAGGCAGGGCAGGGTTAAAGGAATCTGCCAAACTTAACGATTCAATCTTGCACCTGTATAAAGAGTGATTCATTTTCTTGCTCGGTGAGGTTTTCCATTCCAAATAAGAGATCTTTGACGGTATAGGTATGGAGATTCTTTCCTTTTGGAGTAAACCCCTTTTCAGAAGGGGAATGAATATATTTTGAGGAGAGGCAAATCTGGTCCCTTTCTGAGAAGGATTCTGACCTAGAAAAGCATGACACTTCAACTGTTTCCAGTTTTAAGAGTGCTTTCATTGCTCTGAAGTGTTATGTCCTTAATCGGTTTATGTTTACTACAGCTAGTCTTAAGTTAACCTTTGTCCTGCTGAACCCGGATATATCCTGCCTTTGCAAACAGTGTAGATCCAGATCAGTTGGCTTCTGAAGAAGCTAACTGATCTGGATCTGCACTGTTTGCCATTAAGAATGTGAATTCATAGCTACAATCTGGATCAAGTAATCTGATTGACTGAAAATTAGATGTGGGCGTGGCATCTTAATTTATTCAGCAGGATAAGGGTTAATGCCGTGTGGCGGCCGTAAATCGCTCCCGCCCCCCCCGCCCCCCCCCCCTCCACCCCCCCCCACCCATTCCATTATAGTATAGTTAAATTTTTTGGCCGTTTTTTGAAAATTAGTATGCGAGTTACTGATGAGTTCTTTTTTTTGATCTTTATTTTTTATTATCACACTTTGTACAAAGCAATATATAACAAAACAGTTTCCAACAAAGAAGAAAAAAAAACAAAATAAAAACAAAGAAAAAAAAACAAAAAGCAAATGCGCAATACATTTGCTGAATATAGTAGAGTCATATAACTTATAAAAACATCTATAATACTGCTATGTAAAGCCTTATACAATGTATAATAATAAATAAATTAGTAGAGAGAGAGAGAGAGAGAGAGAGAGAGAGAGAGAGAGAGAGAGAGAGAGGGGGGGGGGAGCGAGAGAGATGTGCTGCACTGGTCATTCTTACCTCGTTTAAAGAACTTCTAAAACAGTTTTCCATTTGTTTTCGAAAAGGTCAAGCTTGTCATGTATTAAGGCAATCTCTTTCTCTATCTGGATCTTATATGAAAGGTAACGCTGGAAATGACCTAATGTAGGGATAGTCTGTCGGTGCTTACTTAAAAATATAAAGTATTTTGCTTAAAACAAAATAAAATTTATCACTTGTATGCCCTTATTGCCAAATTTGTGGCACAACCCAAAAACTATTGTCTTGAAATTTACATCACTGATTCTTTGGCATTGTTGCAGAAACTTTGATATTGAGGTCCAAAACTCTTGAACATGTATGCACTCCCAAAACAGATGAGCAATAGTTTCTATTTCCATATTGCAGAAATCACAGAGTGTTGAACTCACCACTGACATTTAGCTAAAAACTGATTGGTTGGTATAATGCGCATTAAAAATTTATATTGAAAGTTTTTCAGTTTAATATCATTAGTTGATTTTTGTAATGTAGTATATTTATATATATATTCCCAGTTCAAATGTTCGTCTGGAAATGTATCATTCCATTTTTGTTGCGCTTTTATAAGTTTTAATTTCGGTGTTCTCATGAAATCGTTGTAAATAACTCTATTTGACGATTTACCTTCTTTTAATACCGATATCATTTTTTGATCTGGTGCAATATTTTTATTTTCATGTCGTATTTTCCGTTTCCATTCTTTTGGTTTAAACATATTTATTTCAATAAATTCTACATATATTCACACAATATTGAGAATAAGTAATGGGATTCAGAAAGAAGCCAAAAGGCTTATACGAATCTGTTTCCCAATATAACATAAAATTACAATCAACCGGTGACATTTACAAAGAAATAACTATGAGTGATGCTTCCAAATTTGAGTTCAAACCTATATACATGTACATATAACGAAGAGAGAGAGAGAGAGAGAGAGAGAGAGAGAGAGAGAGAGAGAGAGAGAGAGAGAGTTTCTCAAGACTTTAAACGTTTACTTTCAAATATAAACTTCTGCACAGTCATAAAAACATCAGAATTACAACTATGATTTAAATGATCGTCTCCAAATAGTAAACAATCTAAACTAGGCGTACAGTATTTTGATATCTCGTTTAACATTTCCTGACATAGTTGACTATATCTCTGGCATTCGAAAAGGTAGTGCTTGGTGGTTTAAACTGAACCACATTGACAGTATGGGTCGTTTATTATATTTTTAGAAAACAAGTGATGGTTCAAAGAACTACAAGAAGTTCTAAGACGTGTGTGTTGTATTTGATCAAATCGAAAACCAACTGTAAAATATCGAGGTGGTTTCTGTATGTTCTTATTCATTTGATACTTGAAACTCGTAAGAGTAAGTGCGTCTCTCGTTTCAGGGGACAGATCATTCCATAATCTTATGGTAGAAGGAAGAAACGATTTATAGTATAACTGCGTTCTCGCTAGTGGTGGCCGTATATTAGAAGCGTCCCTTAAACCGTAATTCGTAGTATTTTCAATAGGTTGTGGAACTAACGAAGATAGATACTCTGGAGAAATATCATTACTCATTTTGTAAAACAAACACAATTTATGTTTAGAACGTCTGACCTCAAGGGTTTCCCATCCCGTTTCCTTATACAACATTTCCAAGGATACAAGTTTGGTAGTTCCAGTTACTATACGAGCTGCTTCCAGTTGTATCTTCTCAAGTGCATTAACTTCATATAATGTGCAGTTGTCCCACACGACATCCGCATACTCCAAACGTGGTCGTATGAAAGATACGTATATAATTTCTAATGACCTTCTGTCTAAAAGAAATTTAAGCTTACGCATTAAGTTAACCCTTAACCAAGCTTTACTAGTAATGCTATTAATCTGATCATGCCAAGTTCCATCACTGGAAAGAAATATACCTAAATGTTTGTGATAAGAAACCTCTTTAATTGGTTCGTTATTCATTAAGAGTTGGGGGGTGTAAAGGCCTATTTGTTTTCCTTGAAATTAGAAGAGCTTCTGACTTATTTGCATTACATTTTACCAACCAGCTTTCAGCCCATTGGTACATAAGTTCTAAATCTGAATTTAAACATCTAGCAGCTTCAGTTGGATTATCCACAATAAGATATAGACTGGTATCGTCTGCAAATAGTCGAACAGTTGATTAACATTTCGAACTATATCATTAATGTAAATTAAGAACAGTAAAGGTCCTAAAATGGAACCTTGCGGGACACCTGCCTTAATGGGTAACCAGCTAGAGCTTCCACCTGGAATGAGTACTCTCTGCTTTCTATCTGAAAGATAACTGGATAACCATTGAAGAAGGGTTGAATTTATACCGGCTTGTTTCAACTTAAAAAGTAGACCTTTATGCCATACACGATCAAAAGCTTTGCTTATGTCTAAAAAGACTGCTCTAACTTCTTTGCCTTCGTCTAAAGCCTTTTAAAAAGTATTGTAAATATCGACCAACTGATTTCCGGTCGAGGCTCCAGGTACAAATCCTGATTGGAAGCATGTTATGACTTGATTATCCTTAAAAAATTGAACATATGCTTATGAATTATCTTTTCCATTACCTTACCTGTTGTGCTTAAATGAGATACTGGTCTGTAATTACTTACGATAGATGGATCATCTTTCTTATAAAGAGGTGAAACATTTGCCTCTTTCCATATATTTGGACACACACGTTTCGACATCGAATAGTTAAAAAGATCACATAGGGGATCTGACAAAGATACAGCGGCTTCTTTGAGAATTCTATTGTTTACATTATCTGGACCTGAGGCTATTCCAAGTTTAAGGGTATTTAAGATATCTTTGACTTCAGTCGGAGTGAAAACTATAGAATCTAAAGAAGGACCTCCACTATCTACAGAATCGGGAAGAGTTGCTAAATGATCATCTAATACAGATTGTTCCGCAAAAAAAGTTATTTATAAGGTTTGCCTTTTCATTTGTATCGGATATGTATGCATTTTCGTGAAACAATGGCGGGATAGCTGAAGTTTGGGAAGGTTTAATAAATGACTTCAGTGGCCTCCAATAATCTTGTAAGGACAGATTTGATGTTTTTAATTTATTAGCAAGCGATCTAATGTACTCCTGTTTAGCTTTTCGAAGATTACTTGTCACTTTATTCCTTAACTGCTTAAATTCATCGAACAAAGCGCTGGTTTTCTGCTTTTTGTACCTTTTGTATAATCTATTTCTTTGTCTCATTAATTTTCGAATATTGTTATTTAGCCATGGCAAGTCACAAGGTCTTATAGTAACATTCTTCGTCGGTATACATTCTTCAGCTATGTTAAGTAAATTATCGGTAAATGTTCTTGCATATAAATTGATATCATTATCACGGATACTTTTCCAATCAAAATCATATACTTTCTGGCGAAATGAGTCGTAATTACCCTGCTCATACATCCATATTTTCCGCCGAAATGGTTTTACAACATGTCTTTTAAATTTACAAATACAAAATACTGGGCAATGGTACCTTATATCCTGCATTAAGAAACGTTCACCAACACCAGCTATGTCCACCGAGAGTAAATTACTTACAAGTATTAAATCAATAACAGAAGATGACGACCCGGTAAAATTCGTTGGTTCATTAATTAATTGTGATAGATTATATTGGTGACATAGCTCTGTAATTTTCCTAGCAGATTGTGCATTTAAAACATTAAGGTTGAAGTCACCAAGGATGACAATGTCAGCTATACCAGTATTAACAGCCATACCTATAGAATTTTTAATATCTGAAAATACAAGAGAATTTGAATTTGGTGGTCGATAAAATGTTCCTACCAACATTTTCTTGCTTTTTATGTTTATTTCAACCCATAAGCATTCTATATTTACCAATTCAAGATCCTGTCTACGTTTGCATGGAATATCATTTTTATGTATACTAAAATACCGCCATGACTATCACCTTCGCGATCGCGTCTAAATGGAACTTGAAAGTTATTAAACTGAATGTCTTCATTTGAAACGGTGTTATTTAACCATGTCTCTGTGAGAGAAATTAAACTAAAATTAGAAAGTTCGGGTTCAATAATATCAATTTTATTTACTACACTTTGAACATTGTAATGCACTAATGAAAAGTTACCATGAAGAACGGCAGATGATGCGGAAGAAACAGTATCACTGGTCATCGTTTTCCGTCCCTGTTCCCGGGTTCTTTTCCACATCACCATCTTGATAAATAACCATAGCCAGAAATATAAATGATTCAAAACTAGTGAAACGTTAAGTCCCTTCAGCTTAAGTAGCCTGTAATGATGCATACCTATGCGCGCCCTATAAATACATAAGTCAATATTCATTTATGAGATACAATCAGTCAAAGCATGGCATAACTTTTGGGGCGCTGGTATGTCATTTTCCTGCCATAATGATGGAGACAACTTACAGCATATGTAAACGTTTCCTTGAGAAATTGTATAGCTTATAATAAGACAGCAAATAGTAAAGAGTAACGAAAGTAAGTCTATAGAATAAACAGGCAGAAAGAGAATAATTAGTAATACAAAAACGAGAACATAAGAAAAGTACATGATCATTTAAATAGTGATTACATGTGATTTTCAGGAATCAATGCAAAACAATTGCAAACAACTAACACACAAGTGGGAACAAGACAACATTTGAATACCGTTATCTCAATTCAAACTATGTATATGCTGTATCACCACATAAACCTTATATCAGTTAAAACACAGATTCTAGAGAATAACCATCAAAAACAGTTTATATAACTATAATTTCAAAGGAGAGATATCAGTAGCAGCATCAGTAGTAGTAGTAATAGTAATAGTAGTAGCAGTCGTTATATTATCATTATTATTATTATTAGTGTTATTTGTAATAGTGGAGGTAGTAGTAATAGAAGTATAGTGTAATTGGTGAAAAAAGGAAACACCAGTAAACGTTGTAGTAGTAATAATAGTAGTAATTGACTTCTCACGCACAGCAAAGTTTGCCCATTCACAAAAATCAAGGTCAGATAGACAGGCACAAGAAAAACGTGCAACTATAAATTCCGCCTGCCAGTCAAAACAAAGGCAATGGCCAGTGAACAAAACTTGTCCATTCATGCGGTCATGTTTATCTGATGTGCCCATCGGTCGTGTTAAGCTGTGAATATTGTGAATAGGAACATTTACTTTATTTCGTTATTTAGAGTTTTATACTGTTTTAAGATGTTCATTGAATATAACAATATAGAATGTCAGGTTGTTATTTGGTTATATCTGATATATACATATAAACCAGCGTTCATCTGGTTTATGTACAGATATGTGTTATAAGCGGAGATCCGGACCACCCTGCGCCTTCGTGCCGACTGGACCGGGCATCCGCTGTGGCATATGAACATACTACACACAAGAGAGTATATTATAAACATACAAGTATACAGACTATATTAAAGTCATGAAACTATATCCTAGTCAGACAACAATTGGGCTGGGCGCCGCCATACAAAACCGTCTTTGACCACAAGCTGACAGCGAAGGTCCAGCTCATACTGTGCTGATGCACAGTCTGATCAGGCCCCTCACTGTTCGTCTATAGGATCTTCTTGCACCGTTCTTTTGGTATACTGTGCAAAATGTTTAAGTGTTTAAGAAATTCTGCAGAGGCTAAATTGTATTTTTCTCTCAGTATTCCAAATGTATTAAAACTTGCTGTTCATGATCATAGATATCTTTTACATATTTTATACCAGACTGATGCCATTTTTAAAAAAAAAAACGTATTATCCCCGACTCGAATATTCGAGTTATTCCATAGAATTTCATTACCATATTTATATATTACATTTTTATTTTTCAGTTGGTTCCATGCTAAAAGAATGTCTCTCAAAAAGGGTTTGTTTTTAAAGTGGTTGTTGATATCTAGTTGTTTAAAGTTACATTCAAAGAGTAACGCCCCTCCAAAGGGTTTCAAATCCCCTTCATAAATATTCTTAAGGAGGCTGTTGCATTCTGGCTGTAATAAACGCTTAACCCAATTTACTTTAAGTGACAAGTTACTGATGAGTTCTAATTGGCCGAAACTAACAAGTCTGGCACAGGCAACGTAACACTTCAACTGTTTGCAGTTTTATGAATGCGGTCATTGCTCTCAGGGGTCATTCCTTTTAGGATATAATATTCTTCAAGGAAAACATTTGCTCCGGAAGGGAATAAATTCTTTCCTTTAAGAATACACCTCTATTCAGACAGTACTTGGTGACTGAAAAGCAAACAGGAAATCACAAAATGTTATCTCCCATGTGAAAAATGGCGACAACTCTGGCAAATGTATCCAGCTTCCTAACATATGTACGATAACATAATGCTATATTGATTCTAATTAGGGTAATTTAAATAGATAAGATTAAAAGGCATTTAGCCGTCCACGAGAAAAAGGCACTTTGAGATGTCCGATTTGTGATTCTTTAAATAGATATAAGGTACCCCTTGATGGGGCCAAAGACAAAGATTTTTGCCTGAAGCTTCTTCAAGGTCTTTACTATATGTCTGCGAACAGCAAAGGCTCTGGCGAGACTGCGCTTACGCGCAGGCTCGCCCGAGCCTTTGCTGTTCGCCTTTCTGAAAATGACTCTTTTTTCATTGGCTGACTCAATTTGAGTCTTTTCATCTTATGCAGAAACATCGCTCACTTGATTTCACTCTTTTTGTGCTACAGGCGATATTATGTTGTTATTGTTTTTTTTTGTTGTTTTTTTTTTTTGTTTTGTTTTTTTTGTTTTTTTTATTTTGTTTTTTGTTGTTGTTTTTTTTGTTTTTTTTCAACAAAACAGTGTAGCTCCTGATGAGACGGCTTATAACGTTTAATAGAGTTTATGTTTATTCGCTGTTGGGCATTCGGTCTTTGTACTCTATACACTGAATTGCAACATGAAGTTTATTGAACACTGCAGACGATAATTGCTGTAAGAAACTTTGCACTTGAAGAGTTGATATTTCAGTGGTAACATGAGGAAACGTCCTTCTGACATATGCGCCAAACGAAGACTCAAATCAGCCTGCACACCCGGGCAGTCTAGTCAGTGTCTTCGTTGTCCGCATGAAGAAACTTCGCATCCTTGGCTATCCAAAATGCGCTCAGTGAAGATTCTGATCAGACTGTGCGAATGCGCAGGCTGATCTGAATCTTCGCTGGGCGCACATATCCAAAGATACGTTGATGTACAACATACGGTACAGTGTTTCACTAAAATCTCTTTAATATCCAAGTATTTCACTAAAATCTCTTTAATATCCATTTAATATTGGAAGCAAAACGTAACACCGGATTAATATATTATTTTTTATGAACCAGCGAAAACTGAAACAAACACTCGGAACTAGGTACAGTAAGTTCAGATAGTTCAGAGCTAAGTTTAGTCTAATAATTCACCATGAAAACATGCGTATATAATTTTGACCCCCTTAAACCCCACTTTTATATAGTAAAACTGGAGTTTGCAGGGGTATACATTATTTTTCATATTTCTGCTCAAAACATAGATTGTGGTACTCGTTAGAACCGCCTCGCCGAGGCGATTCTAACGAGTACCCACAACCTATGTTTTCAGCAGAAATATGAAAAATATCAGAATTTTTTATCTGAAAATTTTCATTTTTTTAGGGTAAAACTTTCTATATATTTGAATAGGCGTGTTTTTGTAATGTCATCGAAAAACGCACACAAAGCAATAGCATTGCAGCCGCCAGACTTAAGGATCAAATTGTTTATAGTCAGAAATGATTAAGAATCATTACCTGGTCTCTGGACTCGACTGTAGGACTCTTGGGCTCGAGTGATAGCGGTTGAAAGCTTTGTACCTTTACTACCTTATAAGTCATCGCTTATGTTCTAAATATATTTGCGAGCTAACATTACGAAAACAAGCCTATTCAAATATATTGAAAATTTCACCACCAAAAATGTAAAATTTTCAGATAAAAAAATCTGATATTTTTTTCATATTTCTGCTCAAATCAAAGATTGTGAGTAGTCGTTAGAACCGCCTCAGCGAGGTGGTTCTAACGAGTACCCACAATCTATGTTTTTGAGCAGAAATAAGAAAAATAATGTAAACCCCTAAAAAATCCCAGTTTAACTATATAAAAATAGCGTTTAAGGTCAAAATTATATAGGTATGTTTTCGTGATGAATTAAAGTGCATTTCCGAGAATTACCTGAACTTATGCATTTTAAATAATGTCTTAAACAGGCTGTCATGTGAAACAAAGAACACTTAAAAATGAAAAAAAAAAAAAAAAAAAAAACAGTCTCGGACTTATTGATACTCTCCATATGACAACAAGGTAGTGTTCAGGGCTGCATACGCCTCCAACCCCCACCCCCACCCTCCCCACATCCCCGTTAGCACCAGCTTAAGGGGAACTCCATCTTCAATATATTGAAAAGGGCTCACCGATCCCACGGAAAATGAAATAAAACATGTACTAAGATGAAGTATTGGAAGACAAAATTACATAAAAGAACGTATGTTGTAGTCTCGGTTTTATTGAAACTCTTCATACATGTATGACAGCATAACATCGTCAGTTAAATAGTGACTAATCAACATTGTAAACACTGCAAAGAATTGTCCCGACATTTGATTGGGCCGTAGACATATCATTGAGCCGTAGCATCACGAAAACACGCTTATATAGTTTTTACCCCCTTAAAGCCCACTTTTATACAGTAGAACTGGGGTTTACAGGACATTAATTGTCTTATTACTGCTCAAAAACATAGATTGTGGTACTCGTTAGAACCGCCTCCACGAGGCGGTTCTAACAAATACCCACAATCTCTGTTTTGAGCAGAAATTTGATAACTATCAGACTGTTTCATCTGAAAGTTTTCATTTTTTGGTGGTTAAATTCTCAATATATTTGAATAGTATAGGGAACATATCCTTTGTACACGTCTGTCAGGAGCAGATTCAGAGAAGGGTCGTGGGGTTCAACAAAATCCCCTTTAACTACAAATGTCATTTTCATAAAACATTTCCCAAAGGGAAAGATAACTAAACGTAATTCACATTGTTTTTAATATGGTTTTAATTTAAGAGTTTTTGGGGTAGGGTATACAGAACTGAATTATCTCCCTTTAAAAGTAAACCAGAAGCATAATTTTTTCCTATCTGCTATAATTCACACATCGGGCTACCGGAATATGTAATAAAAACTTTGAATATTATTATTTCTGAAATCTGGTCTTCAACACTGAGCCAGTTAGGGAAAATCCTTGCCATACTCAATATTTCCTTGCAATCAAGTATCATCAAAATAGATCCAGGGGCAAACAGACAGATGGGCGGACTGATGACCGGAGCCCATTTCAGCGGTACCCGTCGTCTTTGTCGGGGGAAAACAACCGTTCTATTGCGATTAATTTCATTTTTTATGTTGAGATTTTCAGAGCTAACCACTTCGAAAGAAATCTTGAAAACGGCATGCCCGCTTAAATATATAAGCACACAAAGGCAACCCTCTTTATACCGCGCTCGATAGAACGACAAAATTCGTTATAATGATAATCGGACGAATGAAACCTTCGCCCAAGAGAATGTTGATAAGAAATTATGCAAGAACATTGAATTTAATACTTCAAGAAATATATATTTCGGGGTTTTGATAGAATCGTCTCAATGATGCGATTCTAATATACATCCAAATCATACGTTCTATGAGTAAATAAAAAAAAAACGAGCTCTTCACGAAAACATGCCTATATAAATTTGATCCCCTTAAACCCCACTTTAATATTGTAAAACTAGGGTTTACAGGGGTATACATTATTTGTCTTATTACTGCTCAAAACATAGATTTTGGCTACTCGTTAGAACCGCCTCGCCGAGGCGGTTCTAATGTGTACCCACAATCTATGTTTTGAGCAGAAATATGAAAAAAAATATCAGAATATTTTATACGAAAATTTTCCTATTTTTGGTTGTAAAATTTTCAATTTATTTGAATAGGCGTGTTTTTGCAATGCTTTTCTTAGTATCACTCTGTTCAGGAAGGATTCTTTACTAAAGCAAGTTCATTTTAATGGCAACATCTTTGGGGACAAATGCAGGCCTTGTAACCAGGGTTCACTGTATAAAGAAATCAAAGCCAACCACTACTTCGGAGGAAGTTTAGAAAACGTCTTATCCGCTTAAATATATAAGCATATATAAGGAAACTGGTCACCTTATGTTATAAATCTGCGTTAATTTCATTTGGTAATTACACGATACTAAGGAAGGAATTTTATTTGCGCGGTAACGAGAGAAAAGGTAGCATACGACATGTTTTGCGCAGCTTGTCAGATCAGCTTGCGCAACACAACCTGAACGTCTGATTCTCTCTTCATCAATATGTTACTTGGTAGTCAGTAATTCTGTTATCGGACAACAAAGGCCCTGATCAGACTGCGATAAATTTAAATTCAAAGACTGATCTGGGTCTTGGTTGTACGCACGCGCAATAATGGCCCTTTTTTGGTGCTGAGGCTCATTTGTCTGGTACAGACATATCGTGATCGAATATCTTTTAATACATTGGCCACGCCATGCGAAACATGGCCTTTGAGCATGCGCACAAAGCGCAGATTCATATCCTGCGCATGCGCAGGGTTTCATCCGGGCATTTTCTCTCCATTGATACGTTCTGTAGTATCCAATGATTCTGTTGGCGGACAATGAAGGCTCTGATCAGCCTGCGCAGATGCTGATCTGGGCCCTCGCTGTCCGAAGATGCCCGAAGGCGCGTTTACGCATGGCCCGGACAACATATCAGATTAAGTGTGATCTGGCTGTGGGAGTTGATTACGGCTTACCGGAATGGAAAATCCGATTCTACGAGCCGTTTGCATGAAATTGATATCTACTTCGTATGTATGTGCCCCGTTATGAGAAATGGGGTCTTCAGGGAATACGCCGGGGAGTTCAGCCTTTCAAGCTTTGCACTCTGGTTAAAATTTTCAGCAGACGACATTTTGATTTAATTGGAGACAACTTGCATGAAATGTAAAATCATGTTTTGTGAGGGGGAAAAAAAATATCACCAACTTGTCATCTTCTGAATTATCCCAGAGAGTCGTACTCTAGGTAATGTCTCAATGTCAATCCGGGTTTTTTTTCCAGACAATTTGCATGAAATGTCAATGTCAAATCCTGTTTTCTGGAACAAAATCACCAATTTGTATTCTGCTGAATCAGCCTAGAGTGTTGTAAAGGTTAACAAGTGGACCCAATGCCCCCTAATATAAACTGTGCAAATAATGGTTAGCAGGGGTAAACAAAATTAGCCGGATCTTAAGAATTATGTAAGTTTTCAGATCAGAATTTAAATTTCTTTGGAAATCTTTTTACCATATATAGGCATGGTTTCTAGAAGCCTTTATTACAACATCAATTACAACAACATTAATATGCTTAATTTCAATGAGTGCCCACAAAATATGCTTTTATAAAGAAAATCATGAAAAAGTCACCAAAAAATAATCACGAAATAAGTCCTTTGTTGGTTTATTTGAAATGTACACTCAGTAGTACATCACGAAAACATGCCTATATAATTTCGACCCCTTTAAAACCCACTTTTATATAGTAAAACTGGGATTTACAGGGGTATATATTATTTTTTTTCTTATTTTTGCTCGAAAACATAGATTGTGGTAAGCGTTAGAACCGCCTCGGTGAGGCGGTTCTAACGAGTACCCACAATCTATATTTTGCTCAGAAATATGAAAAATATCAGAGTTCTTTATCTGAAAATTTTCAGTTTTTGGAGATGAAATTTTCTATATATTTGAATAGGCGTGTTTTCGTGATGGGATGCATTTACCACAAGATCTCACCGTAAAACAGTTCAACAGCCTTAGCGCACAGTGCGGTTATTAGGTCGAATACTGTATGTCATATGAGAGGTATCCAGACTTATGTTTTCCTTTGTTTTCTTTCGTTTTGTTTTCCTTTTCACTTCTCATTTCTCAAACAAAAAATATATAAGTGAAGATATCAAGAAATCCATCCAGTATGGCAATATCCAGAAAATGCCATACTCATGAAGCACAGCCTCCCCGAGGCACTATATGAAGGAAAGATGGGAAAAAAATAATGCCAAAATAAACGCCACATATGAAACCACCGACGCACAAACAAATAGCTACGCACATCACGAAAACACGCCTATATAATTTTGACCCCCTTAAACTCCTATGTTTTGAGCAGAAATATAAAAATATCAGAATTTTTACATGAAAACTTTTAGTTTTTGGTGGTGAAATTTTCAATACATTTGACTATGCGTGTTTTCGTAATGTTACGAAAACATGCCTATTCAAATATATAGAAAATTTCACCTCCAAAAACTGAAAATTTTCAGATAAAAAAAAAAAAAAAAACTCTGATAATTTTTATATTTCTGTTAAAAAAAAACATTGTGGTACTCGTTAAAATACCCGCAATCTATGTTTTTGAGCAGAAATAAGAACAATAATGTATACCCCTGTAAACCCCAGTTTTATTATATAAAAGTGGGGTTTATAGGGGTCAAAATTACATAGGCATGTTTTCGTGATGAACAGCTACACCAGAAGAACTGCCTTGTAACGGTCAGTAGGAAAATTACTTGGGGCTTAAACCAGTTTTACATCGCGCGAAACCGTATCCTTAATATGCGGATCTAATAGTTTTACAAATACAACTTTGGCTCTCATAGGAGTCATCTAACTCATCTGTTGAACATTTAAGTGAAACACATATTACCTTAAGAAATTCGCCGAATGGCTTTGTCGCGACTGCTCGTGATGTTCAAGAAACGAGGCTAAATACACAGACTACTGGTCAGCCAAGCGTGAAAAGCAGGTCAAGATCAGATATGGTCGATGGCAGTGATCAGGGTATATCACGGCGGTTGTGTATATGCAGTTTCTTTAGTTCAGAAACCTCGGTATTTGAGAAATGGAGTTAAACGCACATATAAACATTGTTGACGCCGCCGCCGACGACGACGCCAACGATTACGCCGGAAAATGGTTCCTGTATCGCTCCTGCTTGCTTAAGGAATCGTGACAATAACCACTATTATGAAACAAGGAAATTCCCAGTTAGCATTCTTTATAAATCTACAGCGGGCCGTTATCGGCCCGTCAGCTACCTGACGGGCCGATAACGGCCCGCTGTAGATTTATGTAGAATGCTTACGGGGATAACTCGATGGCGATCTGAAGCCATACGCAAGAAAACGACAAACAGGGCCACGATGGGCAAAATATGCTGTGGTTTCTCATTAGAAACGCCTCTATAAGGCGCCTCTAAAGAGAACACGGAAGTATATCTTCTGAAGTAAAAACATCATGAAACCAAGCCTTTATAATTTTGACCCCTTAAACCCAACTTTATATAGTAAAACTGGGGGTTTCAGGGGTATATACATTATTTTTTGTAATTTCTGCTTAAAAACATAGAGTGTGGGTACTCGTTAGAACCGCCTTGTCGAGGCGGTTCTAACGAGTACTGACAATCTATACTTTGAGCAGAAATATGAAAAATATCAGAACTTTTATCTAAAAATTTTCATTTTTTGGTGGTGAAATTTTCAGTATATTTGACTAGGCATGTTTTCGTAATGGAAAATATTAATACATTTTGGTTAAAAGTCGCTTATCAATTATTATTGCTTAGAAGTGTACATAGAGAGAAGGCCAGTGTTGACATTGGTTTGTTTGAGTTGGGGTTGTATAGCCAGGCCAACACTGTTAAGGTCAGTTAACCTACTCACACTTTTCTTGGGCAGGCTTAGTCCTCTAAGCGATTAATCAGTACCCAGTGAAAACTTACGACTCCACAACGTCAGATTAAGATCCTTCGTTGTTCGCTTTGTATGTACATAACTGCCTTGTCCATTTCTGAACAAAAAAAGAAAACATGTAAATCTTTTAACAAGACTTACATGCAGTAATTACCCCTATATTTCCTTATAATGCATAGTGAAATCCTGGGTATATATAGGATATCCCTTTTGGAATCAATTTATCTTCTCTACAGCTGGTGTAAGTGCCATGTTAGAGATGTAAAACGTCTCCCCGTACATTACGAAAACATATTTTTTCAAATATATTGAAAATTTCACCATCAAAAACTAAAAGTTTTCAGATAAAAACTGATATTTTTTTCATATTTCTGCTCAAAAAATAGATTGTGGGTACTCGTTTGAAGCATCTCGCTGAGGCGGTTCTAACGAAAACATAGATTGTGGGAACTCGTTAGAACCGCCTCGCTGAGGCGGTTCTAACGAGTACCAACAATCTATGTTTTTGAGCAGAAATAAGAAAAATAATGTATATACCTCTGTAAACCCCAGTTTTACTATATAAAAGTGGAGTTCAGTGGGGTCAAAATTATATAGGCATGTTTTCGTGATGTTTCACTATGGTGCAGTTTATGTTTTACAGTCCTTTGTGATCAATGAGCCCATATCAGGGTTTTTATAAATTAAAATGGTAGTCACTTCAGTTTTTCTTTATTTTTGTAAGTGCGTGTATTGCTCTCAAGGGTCATTCATTTTAGAATCCATTTATATTCACTACAGCTGCTGCTGGTATCGTGTTGCGGTCGTAAAACATTTCCCAGTGCTTTCAACGATAGTGAAGTTTATATTTTCCAGTCCTGTATGGTCATTGAGCCTATTCCAGGATTTTTGAAAAATTATAATAAGGTCACTGGTGAAAACCTTTAAAATCTTCTTCTCCAGAAATTAAGATGCCTTGGGGCTGAATCTTTGCACAATCATCGAAGACGGAAGGTCTACCAAAGTTGCTAAAATAATGGCAGTACACTGGCGTTTGACCTTTTTAAGGCAAGGTCAGGTTAGCTTCCCTATGCATTTGTATGGGTCCCATACATTTGTATGGGAAAAATGTTGAGAATTTCAAACAACTTCTCCTCTGAAGCCGCTGGGCCAATATTGCTCAAATTTCATTTGGGGCGGGGGAACAAAGATAACTAAACTGGTCTGAGTCCATTGACCAAGAGGACCGCCATTCCCATATATGGTAAAAACCTTTTAAAATCTTTTTTCTCAAGAACCGAATATGTCTTGGGGCTGAGTCTTTGCAAAAATCACCGGGGACGGAAGGTCTGCCAAAGTGGCTGAAATGATGGTCGTACAGTGACGTTCGACGTTTTTACGGCAAGGTCAAGTTTGCTTCCCTATGCATTTGTATTGACCTTATTCATTTGTATGGGTAAATCAGGAATTCCAAACAACTTCTCCTCTGAAGCCGCTGGGCTAGTGTTGCTAAAATCTCATGTGGAGCCTCCTTGGGACAGGGAAACAAAAGATTGCTAAAATGGTCGCGATCCATTGACCAAGATAGCCACCATGCCCATATATGGTAAAAACCTTTTAATTTTTTTTTCACAAGAACCGAATATGTCTTGGGGCTGAGTCTTTGCAAAAATCACCGGGGACGGAAGGTCTGCCAAAGTGGCTGAAATGATGGTCGTACAGAGACGTTCGACGTTTTTACGGCAAGGTCAAGTATGCTTCCCTGTGCATTTGTATTGGCCTTATTCATTTGTATGGGTAAATCAGGAATTCCAAACAACTTCTCCTCTGAAGCCGCTGGGCTAATGTTGCTAAAATCTCATGTGAAGCCTCCTTGGGACAGGGAAACAAAAGATTGCTACAACGGTCACGATCCATTGACCAAGAATGCCACTATGCCCATATATGGTAAAAAAACTTAAAAATACCTTTTACTCCAGAACCAAGTAAGCCTTGGAGCCTTATCTTTGCACAAGTCATCGGGGACGGGAGGTCAACCAAAATTGCTAAAATGATGGTCCTATATTGACATTTGTCCTGTTTACGGTTAGGTCAAATTTGCTTACCCCTGCTTTTGTATTTGCCTTATGCATATACATGGGAAAATACTGAGAATTCATATTATAGACATCTCCTCTAAAGACTATGATCCAATTGAGATGAAACTTAATGAGGAGCATTGGGACGCTTAGTAGATACAAAGTAGCTAAAACTGAGCCGATCGCAAATCCAAGATGGCGGCCACAGCCGCCATCTTGAAGAATTGTTTTCGATATTTCCCACAAACCACAAGCCCAATTAAATTGAAACTTAGGATGTAGCAACAGGTTGACGTGTAGATCAAAAATAGCTAAAATCATGCCGATTGGAAATCCAAAATGGCCGCTATAGCCGCCACTGAGAAAAACAATTTTTCACTTCTCCTCCCAAACAATTGGGCGATTTGAGTTGAAACTTACATTGTAGCAACGGGATGATCTCTGGTTTGAAAATAGCTAAAAGTGTGCCAATCGGAAGTCCAAGCTGGCCGCCACAGCCGCCATCTTGAAAATCTGTTTTCGACATATCCTAGCAAACCACTCTGCAAATTAAGTCACTCATGATGGAGCAAAAAGCCGACCAGTAGATATAAAAACAGCTAAAATTGTATTGACTGGAAATCCAAAATGGCCACCACAGCCACAAGCATGAAAGTCGTTTTTTGACATCCTCCTGAACCATCAGGCGATTTGAATTGAAACTTACACTGTAGCAACAAGATGACCTCTAGATCGAAAATAGCTAAGATTGTGTCAATCAGAAATCCAAGAAGGCCACCACAGCCGCCATCTTGATTTAAATGTCTTTTTCTCTGAAAACATTCGAACAATTTTCACCAGATTTTACATGGGTCTTTCTGTGGAAAAACTATTGACAATTTGTTTGAATGGTTCTGTGCCACTGAACAAGATGGCCGCTATGCCCGTATATGGTAAAAACGCTTAAATACCTTCATTTCCAGAACCAAGAAAGTTTGAGGCTAAATCTTGGTATATAGCATCGGGGACTCAGGGTCTACCAATTTTGTTCAAATGATGGTCGTAGGTTGACCTTTGAAAAATGTCATCAATTTGTCGTCTGCTGAATTAAGCCAGGGATTGGTAAAGGTTAAGCTTAAGTCCAGCACATTAAATTGGCGTGGTTATGGCTATATTTTCAGCAAAATTGGTTTGTTACTTTGTTTATTTATTAGTTAGTCAGCTAACTAGCTTTGTTACCTATAGGCACATAAGGTGAGGTTTCTATATAGTTTATTGATCTCCGGCTGCAGCTAAAGAGATGCTTTTGCGAATCCGATTCCTCAATGACCTCACATCTCACTAACAGTGTTGGTTGTGGCTCGGTTCACATTATAAACTCAACCAATAATTTTAGGATCACTTAGTGCAATTTTCCATATATGCAAACCATTATGAAAACACGCCTATTCTAGTATATTGAATATTTCACCACCAAAAACTGAAAGTTTTCAGATAAAAATTCTGTTATTTTTTTCATATTTCTGCTCAAAGCATAAATTGTGGGTACCCGTTAGAACCGCCTCGCCGAGGCGGTTCTAACGAATACCCACAATCTATGTTTTTGAGCAGAAATAAGAAAAATAATGCATACCCCTGTAAACCCCAGTTTTACTATATAAAAGTGGGGTATAAGGGGGTCAAAATTATATAGGTATGTTTTCGTGATGTCTGATCGAGTCTATGGGCAAAACCACAGAAGATATTGAAATATTGTTCATTGTTTCTTAAAGTGGAACCCGAAAACGCGTGTTTCCATAAACAAATTTTGAAATGAAAATTTTCATTTTAAAATTCGTAAAAAATGCTAGTTTTTACCCCAAAATAAAAAAAAATGACATTTGAACATGATAAGTGATGTCCTTACTTTAAACTGTGAATAAATCATAGAGAAAGCTTAAATTTCAATCAAGCAACTCACATTTTCCTACAGGTACCCTCGAGAGATAATTCGAGGTCCATGGGTAATCATCGAGGCAATTTTAACTTTTTAAAGGGTTCACCTCTTTTTTCTGGCCATATATGTGTGTCTTTTACCCCTAAGAAAGTGGAATTTGCAAGATTGTGTTTGGGATAAATCATTGTTTTCACTAAATATAGGAAATTTCAGATATTCTGAATAAACATCATTTTGGGGTAAAACATCATTTTGGAGTTTCAGAAATTCCCATTTTTCTCATAATCTTCTAGGCTGACAATGTTCGCGCTAATGACGCTACGGTAGCTGAACATATTGCTAACATGTTGAGCTTATTTAAATGGGTTTGCAAATCGTAGCAGTATTGCCCACAAAATAATTTTTAACAACTGATAGGTAGCATTTAAATGTTAATCAAAGGAAAGCTGAAACGGGTGGCCCTTTAATTATTTTGTTGAGTATATTATACTAAGACATGCATTTTGGACAAAGCTATTTAAATTTGATTTTGCTTCTAACCGAAACTGTACGATATGGGTATGCTGTCAACAATGTAAAATTACAAAAATGTAAACGTTCTTGAACTGCTGTTATCTACAACTAAACGATACAGGGTTGCTGTCAACCAAGTATCAGTATGGGACGGCTGTCATCCCAAGTGATTAAATGTAAAACTGTGCATTAACAATTGCACTGTGGTTTTCTACTATTGCAATGAATTAACATTACGAAAACACGCCTATTCAAAAATACTGAAAATTTCCCCTCCAAAAAACTGAAAATATTCAGATAAAAAACTCTGATATTTTTCATATTTCTGCTCAAAACATAAATTGTGGGTACTCGCTAGAACCGCCTCAGCGAGGCGGTTCTATCGAGTACCCACAATCTATGTTTTCGAGCAAAAATAAGAAAAAAATAATATTTACCCCTGTAAATCCAAGTTTTACAATATAAAAGTGGGGTTTAAAGGGGTCGAAATTACACAGGCATGTTTTCGTGATGTACTACTATACTACTAACGAGTACTCACAATTTACGTTTTTGAGCAAAATTAAGAAAAATAATGTATACCCAAGTAAGCACCGTTTTGACTATATAAAAGTGCGGTTTAAGGGGGTCAAAATTATATTGGCATGTCTTCGTGATGATCCAGGAATGACCGCTAAAAGAAGAGGACGGGCTGTAATTGTTTATTATTTATACAAAGTATGCCCAACGAAGACTTAAAACAGCTGCGTATCCGAACCAGTCTCATCAGAGTTTCGTTGTTCACAAGAAATTTGCATCCTTGGCTCTCCAAAATGCGCCGAGTGAAAATTCTGATCAGCCTGTGCGAATGCGCAGGCTGATCTGAATCGTCTTTGGGCGCACATGTCCACATTACGAAAACACGCCTATTCAAATATATAGAAAATTTCACCTCCAAAAACTGAGAATTTTCAGATAAAAAAAACTCTGATATTCTTCATACTTCTGCTCAAAACATAGATTGTGGGTACTAGTTAGAACCGCCTCGCCGAGGCGGTTCTAACGAGTACCCACAATCTATGTTTTTGATCAGAAGAAAAATAATGTATACCCCTGTAAACCCCAGTTTTACTATATAAAAGTGGGGTGTGAGTGGGGTCAAAATTATATAGGCATGTTTTCGTGATGAAATGAACGTTTTCTAACGTTATGGTCGAAATCTGTCTAGTAGTTTCAGAGATACCAGACGATGATCTGTTCTGCCCTAAACTGCAAACAATCAAATCAGTGAATTAGATTAAACGGCTTAGTAATTTAAAGGTATACCCTAGCAACAACAGACTGGCACGTCGGGTTGACAATGCCTTCGAGGTTTTGCAAGAAATGTAATTAGAGGGTTTTCACATTATATCTAACGAATCTAAGGAAGAATGCAAGATAGTCTAACCGTCTACTGGGGTCTAGACATTAAGCACCAGATTGGAAGAAATTATAGCTGGATTATTTAAATAGAATCACTCCCGTTTCAGAGAAGTTACACAATCTTTGATCGTCACGTCTACATCCGATACCGAGAAGAACTAACGAACAGGAAATATAAAGCCACAACATAAGTAATCGAAACGATTAGCTCCATTGATCACAAAGCTAGTTTGGACGGAACAAAAACAAGAACAAAGTAACAAAGAGGACGGGGCCATGAAATAATACGTAGAAGGGCCCATGAAGTAATAGAAATGCATGTATATACACAACTGTCATCATCTGATTTTACCTATACCGGGCAACTGACAATATTGATTTTAACATTTCTAGCTATTGCCAGTCAGCTGGCAATAACGCTTTTAGGTCTCTTGGACGGCTTCCATTCAACTAGCAATAGCGAGTTTAATGGTTTTAGCTATTACAAGTCTACTGTCAGCGGAAATTTTACTGGTTTTGGCTATGTATACCTTAACATGTTTATGTTATCTGGACCAGCTTTTCCCCAGTAATACATGTATATGTATAAAACCGGGGTATAAAGGAGAAGACATTAATAATTGAATTTTCAGCATATTTTTCCGTTTTAAAGATTAATTTCATCACTTTGCTAGTATTATCACCTATTTGCATTTCATAAATGTATAAATCTATACAAACAAATTTATGAGAGTAATAACTAAGTTTTCGACATTTTACTCAAATCTATAGAAAGAAAACGTCATTATCACAGAACACACTTGCATGACCGTATTAAGGCAATATGATTGCCAGTCGACTGGCAATAGATATTTTAGATATAGTTAATCAGTAATAGCCTTTTCCATTTCATTTGCAAGCATCAGACTTGCTATCAGCATGCTATCAGCGCGTAATGATTCATGGAGGAGTTAGAAGACCCCCACAAGAGTTGAGACCCTGTTAAGTTAGCCTAAGTCCCCACCCCCACCCCAAACCCAAACCCATCCAGTAATTTACTACTGACAGTTCCAATGCGGTACTTTCATTGTGGTATTTCTTTTAACAATTCTGTAAGTTTAAGATATATTCGGTTAAGTTTGTGTGACAGAGTTGCCACCTTTTTGGGTAAAGAGTTGCGAACTCTGCTTGCCATCTGTTCATTTCGTGGCTGCTCAATTATATTTGTCTGTCTTTTCCTTTGGTGTTGGGGGCTTGATGTGGATCTGATTGTAGCAGTTCCTGGGCTCACTTATTTACTTTGCTATCAGCATGCTTCTAATATTAAGAACAACTGCAGCTAAAATAATAAGTTTATCCGTACAAAATGCCTTACTTTTTGTTTCAAGGTGGTTCTCCTATTGTAGCCTATTGAAGACCGGAGACACCTAACCGGGTAACTGGCAAACAGTGCAGACCCAGATCAGACGCCGCAGAACGCGGCGTCTGATCGGGGTCTCCACCGTTTGCAAATAGTTCAACCATTTTTCTTTAGGAATATCTACATCACATAGCCTGACATACCTAAAATCGAAAATAGACTCTTCCAATATATTGCGTGGGAGGGTTTATTTCCGTCTTTAATTGGGCATCATTGTTTGTATGTCAGCTGTTGTGAGACCCATGTCATTGCTTGTTCGTCGTCACTTCTTCTTTCCATTACGAAAACACGCCTTTCCAAATATACAGAAAATTTCACCTCCAAAAACTGAAAACTGTCAGGTAAAAAACTCTGATATTTTTCATATATCTGCTTAAAATATAGATTGTGGGTACTCATTAGAACCGCTTCTGCGAGGCGGTTCTAACGAGTACCCACAATCTATGTTTTTACGCAGAAATTAGAAAAATAATGTATACCACTGTAAACCCCAGTTTTACTATATAAAAGTGGGGTTTAAGGGGGGTCAAAATTACATTGGCGTGTTTTCGTAATGCCGTGCCTCGGGAAGGCTCCCAGCAGACACATGACGTCTATACAACGTCGCCTCAACGTCGATGCAACGTCATGACGTTGCATCGACGTTGAGACGACGTTGTATAAACGTCATGTGCCCGCTGGGCTGTGCTTCGTGATTGTGGCATTTCCTGGGTACCTTCATATAGATTTCCGTATTAGCTGCAGCTATCATTTATACCTGTAGTTTCCCATCTTCCCCTCCAACAAGAATGTTTAATAAAGATATACTTGTTTTCAATGTTCTATTTTCTATTATATTCTCTATTTTCATCATGTAATATTTAAGCTATAGAGGTTTTCGTGATGTCACCATCACGAAAACCTCATAGCTTAAATATTACATGATGAAAAGTAAACTAAACCGAGTTTCTGATCCTAAACAATAGTTTCAAATGCGAAAAGAGAGGATCGTCCTAACTAACCTGCCTGTATCAAACGTTTGATTATAATATTTGAACAATACCCTGTAAAAGCGTGCCTTTGTAGTATATGCGGACATCGAAGGTCTTGGTCAGCCTGCGCATCCGCGCAGTCTGATCAAGTCCTTCGCTGTCCGCTTACAGAACCATTTGGATACTGCACAATATATCTCCGTATAACGAAAGCAGGCTTCCCATGACAGATCTGGATATTTATGTTAGGATATTCCCCAAAGATACTTTTTCTCAAGACGCCGCCTGTTTGCTACTTACCATATACATGCTATAAAATCTATAGTCCATATATGCGAACGGCGAGTAATCAAGTCAGGAGGTGTCTACAGTCATTTCAACATAACTTGCAAGGGCGTTTTTCACTTAGAGTTTATTAGCAAAGAATATTGTTCTTATTGACTAGATCTTATTAGAAACCATTTGTCTTTTCTTTTTTTTTTTTTTTTTTTTGTTTTTTTTTTTTTTTTTGTGCTTTCTTCTCAAATATTTCCCTTAAAATATACTTAAGTACCCAAACTTGACCTTTACAATTTCTATTATTAAGTCATTTTATTTATTTTTTGTAAACCCTTTCAGCCCAGGGCCCAGTTGTTCAAAGCATCGTTAGCTTAACAAGCTCGTTAAGGGTCATTTCGTTAACTATTTTAGCGGCTTCAATATACACTATTCTGATATTTTTTGCTGAAAAAATGTGAGTAGCTTTTGCAGTGCAAAAGCTACTCACATTTTTTCAGCAAAAACTTTCAGCATATTTGCGTATCACTTGATTTAAATTTTAACGAATCGTTAACTAACGACATCGTTAGCTTTGAACAACTGGGCCCTGGATTTTTGGTGAAGATTGTTCCATCCTTGAATTTGGATAGCCCACTGATGAAAACAGGAGTTTCAGTCTAAAATCAAAACAGAATGGCAAATAGGGTAGATATTGCTGAGACGACTTATTACGAGCCGTTTCGTCTGGAACTACATAAGGTATTTGTTTTGGTCTGCCAGGCCGAAAGGGTTATATATTCATCAACTATTTTGTTTAATCATTAATGGTTCATAACACTACTGTGAAAATTTTAGAAATTTTAAGCGAGTGAAACCTGTTGAAAACCTATCCCTTCTCTCCATACCCTACAGATGTTTGCTTAATTTGCAGTAATGTTCACTAAAAGTTATTTAAATAGATTAATGGAATAAAAATTTAGTGCGTAGGTAGTTTCAACACAATGTTTTGCCTTGAATCATGACAAAAGTTTGCAAATTTAATTCTTCTGTGTAAAGCGCCACGCGAAAAAAACGAAAAAAAAACAAAACAAAAAAAAAAAAAAAAAACGGCTTTCCGAAAGATGTCTTAAGCAGAATAGTCGCTCTCTCTCTGTCATCAATGTTCATATTAAAGAAAGTTTTACATTCTCCCAGAGGGTCTAATTTTACAGAGATTATTATATGGCAATTTTATATTACACCAAAATATCAACCCAAGACACCCATATCAGCCCGAGGGCCGAAGGTAGGCCCTCAGGCTGATATGTATGTCTCGGGCTGATCTTGGGTATGATATGAAAATTGCCAGATCATAATCTATTTAACATACAATTTTCTTTCTGACAAGTTTACCTTGATGATGATAAAACAGAGACTGAACGTAAAAACAAGCTGATATCAGGATTTTACTTTCAAAAATAAATGAACACCTAAATTAATGCATGGAAACATGAAACAGCAAACACGATATTCATACAATTGTACGAATTCGTACACCTGAATAATTTCTGCAATTATCCTTTATTTTGATGTTGATTAACCAGTGAAACAGATAAGTTGGGTATTTAATATTTTCGCCCCAATTACATTGTTGCGGGTTGGCGGAAGTGACGAGATGGTTGCTGACGACCAGTTGCGCGGACGTGTTTTATAGAACAGAACAGAACAAAGGCAAGACCGCCGAGTGCATCGAATGTGGTGATATGGGTTTTTCGCCCTAGGACGTGATATGGGTCATTTGTGTTATATGGCTTTATCGCCCTAGGGCGTGATATGGGTTTTGGCTAATTTTAGCTTGATACAGCTTATGCGCTCTGCAATAGTGATATGAGCTTGATAGCTTGATAGTCATGTCAGTATCACATATTATGTAGAATGAACATATTTTCTAGTAAATGTATGATAAGAAAATTATCAAACTTACCGTAATCAAACACCGGTGTAGTTAATGAGAATTCTTTCTTAGGGGTTTCGGCAGGAAACTGCATCCCGAAATCAGATGGGTTTATAGCCATTCTGTCCGCACGCTAAAATCTCTATGACCTTTCAACTCACAGTACTCTTTATAATTCCAGATTCACCAATAACCAGACCACTTCAGAATAAATATTGCCCACTATTTTCCTGTCTGTAACATTATATTACATTATATTCTTTATATTTGTATACATATAAACGATTAATGCCCAGTGGACACTTTTACCCCTCTCTTTACCCCTCTATTTGGATGTTTGATTAAGAAATGGAACACATTTTAGCGGTGAACTGTTGAGAAATAAATCACAGGTTGGAGGTCAGTTTTAATGTAGATCAAACACGAGCGCGCATTGCGAATGATTTATCTACTTACAACTGACCGGCAAACTGTTATTTTTTATTCAACAGTTCACACACTAGAACGACAAAGTGTAAAAACGCCACGAAACGGCAGCTTTTCGCATCAAGCTCTTCCGTCCAGTGATTTTTACAGAATAAAACACAATTAATTTCCGTTGCTTATATAGGAGTGCTGTGGTAGAACTGCCAGTTAAATTACTGTCCGCTTCGGTATTATCAATATTTATAGAAATTCCTGTATTTGATGCAACAGTGGAGACCCTGATCAGACGCCGCTGTATGCAGCGTCTGTTCTGGGTCTACACTGTTTGCTAAATTCCTTTTTGTGTGACGCTAGGCATTAACAGATTAAAGTCAGATATGGTTTTATCAAATTTTATTGAAAATACTTTTGCATTCTGATCACTTTTGTCGCACGAAAACAAATGCCGTCGCATAATAAGGCACCAATGGCTTTAATTTTACATGAAGTATGAATTTATATTGTTCATTAGAAGTACCACAACCAACAGCAGCCTTTAACAGGTTTAAAATGTTACATTAAGTATGAATTTATATTGTTCATTAAACATTCAACAACAAACGTTAGCCTTTCACGGGCTTACAATAACAGCAATAAGAGAAATAGATAACATTACGAAAAGTACTGAAATGTTGAGTCCTAATCGAAAATTAGCAAACTATGCGTCTTATATTTAACTACACGTCTTGTATTTTCTCGTAAACATTACGAAAACATGCCAATTCAAATATACTTAAAATTTTACCACCAAAATAAATGAAAATTTTCAGATAAAAAATTCTGATATTTTTCATATTTCTGCTCAAAACATAGATTGTGGGTACTTGTTAGAACCGCCTCGGTTAGGCGGTTCTAACGAGTACCCACAATGTATGTTTTGAGCAAAAAATGAGAAAAATAATGTATACCCCTGTAAACCCCAGTTTTACTATATAAAATTGGGGTTTAAGGGGATCAAAATTTTATAGGCGTGTTTTTGTGATAATAAGCATGAGAAGAGGCGTTTTAATTTCTATAAAAAAAAGAAAAAACAAATACTTGAGAAGTTGTTTATTAACCAGTTGAGGTAACACAACGTTAACTCAGCAAGACAATGAATCAAACATCCTGTGAGACAGTTTACTGTATAGCAGTCTAACAGCAGAGCAATATCTCGCTTCCAATAAATACTGTCGAACCCTGTGCCAAAAAAAAAAAAAAAAGTCGGGGCTCAGCATTTCGCACATGATTGCAGGTGCGCTAAGCGAAGACTCAGATCAGCCTGCGCATCCGCGCAGTCTGATCATAGCCTTCACATGTCACTCTGTGGGTAGCAACGATCCAATGCGTCTTCAGGCGGGCAGCGAAGACTGACCAGCTTGCGCGAATGCGCAGGCTGAACTGAATCTTTGCTTGGCGTACATGCAATTTTGTATGGAATACACTGCATCGGCTCATTAATAGATTTGCGTATAATCATCACGTCAATGAACAAATTCATTAAGTTAACATGCCTATGCAATATGTTCATCGATGTTCTCTGATAATATATTATGGAACTAGTGGTATGCAAGGAGTCGACAGTATAAGGCGATTTTCAGAACTTTGAAGTTTTTATATTAACCTTTAACCCATTTACGCCGAATGGACCCTTCTACATCAATTCTTTGGACTGGTTCATTTCTAATAGAAGGGTTTCTGGTTAGTTTTTATTATTATTATTATGTTTTATAGAAATTTCTGTACCTCATGCAAACAGTGTAGACCCTGATCAGACGCCGCGTTCTCCCTTTTATGGTACGCTAGCCATAACTGGGTTGAATTCGTATCAGCCGATACAGCCCTGCTAACTACAAAGCAATAATTGAAGAGTCTCAATGAAAAGGAAACTGCAGGTTACGCTCTCCAATGTGCTCTTTGTTACCAGGGACAACTTTAAAAGATTTTATTGTACTTCACTGGAGCAGGTGTTAAGTACTTGTGGGCCGTAGAAAATCTGTCTATATTATAGTGCAATTATTATTCTTTATTTTAATTGGGGCCACTGGGCCCAGACTAATATCTTTGAAAATCTAGTTTCGCTAATGCCTGTGAGAGGGTGGGGGAGGGGGGAGGGGCGTATGCAGCCCTGCAAATTACAGTCGACTCTCGTTATCTCGAACTCCAAGGGACTCTATGAAACACTTCGAGATATCCGTACTTCGACATATCAGATTTGCGGAACTGAGGAAAACAATTAATCGAACAACCACCTTTGACAGAATGAATAAGTAATTTGACTCCTAAGTTAGAGATAGATTGAAAATATTGTGGAAAAGAGGAGAAATTGCTCCTAAGGAGCAATTTCTCCTCTTTTCCACAAAATTTTGTTGCCTTTCGGTAGATCTCTGTGTTAAAACAGGGACCAGATTTTCACTTCGAGATAAGCGGTCATTCGAGATAAGCGAGTTCGAGATAACGAGAGTCGACTGTACAATGATTCCATATGAAGAATCTCAATAAACTGAAATAATGGAGAAATTATTATAGCGGAGTTTCCTTCTTTTTTGGTTAATCTTGGTTAAAGATTCGCAGAGTTATCGCCCCTCAAAGTGTATGCGTTCCACTAAAGTGCATTAGACGTTTCATTTGCTTACGTAAATGTACCAAGCAAAGACAACTGAAATCTGGCAGTGTTTATCGTGTTGGTCTAAAGTAACAGGTTTGTTCCAACCACAAGGTCTGTCCGAGTGAAATTGCAATAAGTAATTGCAAAAACATAAATGCAGTAACTTGAATGAAACTTGTTGGCAATACTCCTTGTTTATTATAGACTTGAGTTAGGCTTTCTAAGACAGGCGCTTATCTTTATAGTGCCCACAGCTTCCAATGGTTTCTAAATTTTAAATACTAAACAACTGTCTTCTCTGAAACTGGTGAATGGAAATTTCTTTGTGCTGTTTTACTAGTAACCATGATTACCAAACCTCTTTAATAGTCAGTATGGACTGTCGTAGACGTACAGTCACTGTAGTAGTAAGGTTGCAAGACTGTTTTTAAACCCCAGAAGTGATCTGGAAGAAACTTGGAAGCAATATTTATTGGCAGGTATAGTTTTACGAAACTGTTGGCAGAGCGGAAACTAATATACTTTGGTTAATTCAGTCTTCCGAAGAGTTGGCTGAAAATCAATGTAATGTTAAAAGAAAACACCTGCGAAAATCTTATGGTAAAGGTTAGGCAAATATTTAACACTTTTTATCGGTATAGCTTAAAGATACTTGTGTTCTTTGTTTCCAAAGGCAACACTTTGATAATCGAGCCCATTCTGGTTACTTTGAAAATCGAATACCGCTTAAGCCGGTGCTAGGGGGTGGGGTTTACAAGCACACAAACTACATGCTGCATTTGAAGAGACTTAATAAAACCGAGTCCGACTTTTCAATGCAAAATGCTCATAGATCATCGGTTTATAATTTTTACTGTCACCTTGCCTTATTTTTGATTATCATATGCGCAGTGATGCTGCGCGCACGGGATTTTATTTTATTTTATTTATTTATTTTTTTTTTTTTTTTTTTTTTTTTTTTTTTTTATTTATTTTTTTTTTTTTATTTATTTATTTATTTTTTTGTCATTCGATTTAGCGTTTTCGCTAATCGAAAACTGATCAGAAATATAACTAAGGCATTCACTAGACGAAATCAACTTATTTGTTTGCATCGCTTTTTCAACAAATTCATTTATTTTGGCGAACAGCAATTTTGCAAGCATCACTAAAGATGATCGTAATCGTCTATCTGCCACAAAAGATGTGACTGGTGCACAAAAGGTCGTCAAAAGGGGCGTCACTGCCTTTCCGCAGTTTTAGGTGATTATTCAATATTCAAAAGAGTTTGCTGTTCATCTTTCAATGTAATAGTGCATGCAATTTTTGTATAATAAAATAAATACTACATTCTTGAGTGGCTGATAGTACATGTATGAATGATCACCCTGAGGAAACGAGTGTCGACCGAGGCGCCTCGGTCGGCACTCATTTCCTACGGGTGAACATTCTCACTATCACCCACTCAGAAATGTAGTATTTATAGAACAGTCCCCAGACAGATGCGTATCGTCAGCGTACAAAGATATGCACTGGCATTGGATGAAATAATGAGTTATGATATCAACTATATATAATTCACCAGCTTTGACAAGAAAATATAAATCGTTAGAAGACAAAGTAGTTTAAAACATATTTCTCTTGAATGTATGACATAGGATTTATCGCATCCGTTGCTGTTTGGCTATTAGCTGTGTCTTTTATACTTGCTTTCATTTGTTTTTCGTTCTTACAAGAGTCTTAAAAGCAAAAGTGAATACACTCAGGCAATGCCACAATAACGAAGCACAACTCCGAGGCAGCAAAACAGGACAGAATAGAATAGAATAGAATACTTTTATTAATCCAATCATGGGCCACCTCTGGCATATAAAACAACGAACACAACACACATAGAGAGATGCGGATCAAATAAGGACGAACAAACAAAGACAGGTAAGGATCAAATAATAACGAACGGTACATATGAAACCACAGACGCATCATCATTCAAACATGCCTATATAATTTTGATCTCCTTAAAGCCCACTATTATACAATAAAACTGGGGTTTACAGGGGTATACATTATTTTTTCTTATTTTTGCTCAAAACGTACATTGTGGGTACTCGTTAGAACCGCCTCGCCGAGGCGGTTCTTACGAGTACCCACAATGTATGTTTTGAGCAGAAATATGAAAACTATCAGATTTTTTTTTATCTGAAAGCTTTCAGTTTTTGGAGAAATTTTCTATATATTTGAATAGGCGTGTTTTCGTAATGACAGTCACACAAACTACATGCTTCATATGAAGAGACTTAATAAAACCGATTCTCCGACTTTTCAATGTAAAATGACCACAGATCATCGGTTGACAAAGACGAATTGTAGCAGAGGAACTGCCAATCTGAAGCCAGAACACAAGTGAATCACAAACAGGACACCGACGAACCCGACCACAGACATTGATAGTCAGGCGCCGACCATCTGAAACTCATTGAGGAGGGAGCCATCATTTCGTCTGAGGACCGACCAACCGACCGACTGTCGTGCATTTGCTCTTAATACAGTCGCATCACGAAAACACGCCTATACTCGTATAACTTTGACCCCTTTAAACCCCACTTTTATATAGTAAAACTGGGGTTTACAGGGGTATACATTATTTTTATTTGGTAAAAATAACACAGATTGTGGGTACTCGTTAGAACCGCCTCGCCGAGGCGGTTCTAACGGGTACCCACAATCTATGTTTAGAACAGGAATATGAAAAATATCAGAATTTTTTATCTGAAAATTATCCTCTTTTTTTTCCAATAAAATTCCAATATATTTGAATAGGCATGTTTTCGTAATGAAATTCAATGACGAACATATTTGGGGCGACGTTCTAGATATGGGGAGTGCGGCCACTGAGGGTTAATCATAGTGTCAGGTCATATGGTAATTGATAATCTAGGGGTGTCTTGTCGATGTTCTAAAAATAATTCGATGTTCTGTGTAGTCATTAGAATCGTCTCCATGAGACAATTCTTATGAATACACACAATATACTATTTCATGAAAGAATAAGAAAATTTCCCTAAAATAGCCCTAAATATTTGCTTTCTTGAGCTATCGGAAGAATTTCCCTTGGGAGTTAAAAACGAGTTCGAATCAGCCACGGTCAGCGAGCCATTAGTAGTGACTGAAGTTTTATTGCATTTCTGTTCTGTCCATCTGCAGTTTGAAAATACTAGAAACCAAAACATATTCCACCCAAAGGAAATATACGAGCACACAGACAGGTTTTCCTTTCATTATAAACTCACAGTTTTTTGTTTGTTAGTTTGTTGTTGTTGTTTTTTTGTTGTTGTTGTTTTTTGTTGTTGTTTTTGTTGGTTTTGTTTGTTGTTGTTTTTGTTGTTTTATTTATTTATTTTTTTATTGTTTATAACACTACACAGCTCATGTAAAATGTATGGTGTATTGTAATTTGATGAATAAATAACTTCTCTTTTAGATATGTTGAATGTACCAAACATTTAAAAAATAATTCTTCAAGCTCATAGTAAAACATCCTTGTATGCGATAGGACAAATGGTTTTACATACTTCTCTACTTGACCAAAGAAACTGAAGCCTAAGTGAAAACATGGTCGCGTCAAGTGAAAAAGTGCCTTCGAACATGACCAAATGTGCGGATTCACTCCATCCTGCACTTACGCAAAGTCTCATCCATTGGTACAGTCCATAGTATCCAATGATTCTGTTTGCGGCCAGCAAAGGCACTGATCATATGGTATATGCGCAGGCTGAATTGGTTCTTCGCTGTCAGCATATTCCTGAAGACGTTTTCGAATGTCGTGTAAATATTATATATTGATTCCATAACCTCATTTCTCCTAAATCCACAGCTCAATAAGCAACGTCCTGAGTTTCTTATCTTGGTTTTCCGGTCCATCATCTCTAACGTATATTCTCAAGAATATTATTCATTAGTCACCCACGATTTCTCCTTTGGGGTTTTTGGTGTCTGTTAAAGAAACCATACTTGTCCGAAAGTTTGGGCTGAAATTACTGGACAAACTGTGTGCATCCAGCTCAAGCTGCATGAGAAGATTTTTTAAGGGCCTGTACTTTTTGCCAGAACGCATTTGTGTTTCACTTTGACGTTTCACATATGAGGTAGGGGGCCGAATATATGTTTGTAGTTTAGAACTGCAACAGAATTTAGGACAAGGTTTTGCACGAGTAAAACCGGTCTGTCTCCATCCTCCTGTATTTTTGTCTACTGACTACTTCGCAGCAGTTCCAATAAGACTTATGCGACCAAAAGGCACTGGAGCGCAAAATATAGGTCAAGGTCACCGGGTCAAGATACCTGCCAAGTCAGTACATATCGGAGAAGCACTATGCAAGGTTTGGTGGCTAGAGGTCTTATACTTGAGGAGATCTGGAACGTTGACGTAAATTATGTCAAAGTCACTGCAGCCAAAATATAGGTCAAGGTCACCAGGTCAAGGTATCTGCCGAGTCAGTATATTGAGGAGAAGCACTTTGCAGCGTTTGATGGTTGTAGGCCTTACAGTTGAGGAGATATCGAACGTCGACGCAAAATATGTCAAAGTCACTGGAGCGCAAAATATAGGTCAAGGTCACCGGATCAAGGTACCTGCCAAGTCAGTACATCTAGGAGAAGCACTATGCAAGATTTGGTAGTTGTACGCCTTATAGTTGAGAAGATCTGGAACGTCAAGGTAAACTGTGTCAAAGTCAATGGAGCGCAAAATATAGGTCAAGGTCACTGGGTCAACATATCTGCCAAGTCAGGAGGTCAGGGAGATGTGTCATGCAAGGTATGATGGTTATTGTAGAATTGTAGTTGATTAGAATACTACCTTTGACGTAAATGTCGAACTACGACATAATAGAACTGTTAAGAGACAGACGGACGGACGAACGGACAGAAGAATGGAAAAGCGGACACCTATGTCGCAAAGTCAGGAGGTCAGGGAGATATTTCATACAAGGTTTGATGGTTGTTTAGTCTTGTAGTTGATTAGAATACTAACTTTGACATAAATGTCGAACTTCGACATAACAGAACTGTTAACAGACGGACAGACAGACGAATGGAAAAGTGGGCACCTATGTCGCAAAGTCGGGAGGTCAGGGAGATATTTCATGCAAGGTTTGATGGTTGTTTAGTCTTGTAGTTGATTAAAATACTAACATTGACATAAATGTCGAACTTCGACATAAATGTCGAACTTCGACATAAATGTTGACAGACGGACGGACGAATGGACAGACATACGGAAAAGCGGACGCCTATGTTGCAAAGTCAGGAGGTCAGGGAGATGTTTCATGCAAGGTTTGATGGTTGTTTAGTCTTGTAGTTAATTAGAATACTAACTTTGACATAAATGTCGAACGTCGACATAAATGTTGACAGACGGACGGACGGACGGACGGACGGACGGAAAATCGGACGCCTATATCGCACCCTGCTACAAGCAGGTGCGATAATAAATAGTTTTCCTCGATTAAATGCATTATAGACAAAATTCTGTGAAGATTCTTTATCTGAAAGCAATTCTAACAACAGTGCGAAATTGATATTACAAAAGCGATATAATGTTTGCACCAGCACGATATCATATGTCATATAACGGTAACATTCGTAGGCATCCGAATAAGCGTGCAATATGAAGTAAGCGTGCCGATATCGTGTGATATCAGCACGTTTGCTTCTCGAATTTCATCGCATATTTTTAATCATTCAATATTTATAGCTGTATAATAACTAGGTAAATATTGTATGTCGTTGGAGTTTTATAAAAATCCAAGAACGGTCTTATGACATCAATAATACTGCGAGTTTCTATAACTACTCGGATTGATTGTGTTGGGGTTTAACGACACGTCAACCCTTGTGGGTTATTTTGTGTCGTCTCCCTGAGAAAGGGAGAAAAGAGATAGAAGAAATAGTAGAGGAGATGAAAGAGAGGGACAGGGAAGAAAGAGGAACAGGAATGAAAGTGAAGAAACAGAAGAAATAAAAACATTCCCCCTCTACCCTTACCCGCTACAAGGATAGCAGGCCTTGCCCAACTGTGTCAACATCAGCTGGACGCCCCTGTGATGTAAGATACACGACACCTTCGCACCACCCAACCACTCCATATATATATATATATATATATATATATATATATATATATATATATATATATATATATATATATATATATATATATATATATAGTTCGTCTGTCATTACTGACAATGACCAATCCTAATCAACTGTGTGATGTGTTATTATTTGTGTGTCTAAGACGGCTGATGAGACCAATCTTAGCTCTAAACTGCCTGTTGCAGATAGAACAAGAGAGGTCTGAGGAAGAAAGCTCTGTTGGTGATGCCTTAGCTCTGGCTTTCCGCTGTGCACGTTTCTGCTCGGCTTCGCTGATTCTTTTTGCATCGTATTCACCAGCTCCCCTTTTTATGAGGCTTCGCCACTTGGTACGATCTTGTGCAATCTGTTCCCATGATTCAGTTGGTATGTTGAAGTCTTTAAGGAAGGCTTTGAGGGTGTCCTTGTATCGCTTCTTCTGACCACCATGGGAGCGTTTTCCTACTTGAAGTTCTCCATTGAGGATTTTCTTTGGCAAACGTTCATCAGGCATTCTGGTAACATGGCCTGTCCATCTTAACTGTGCCAATTTCAGAAGAGTATGTATACTCTGCATCCCTGCCCTTTTCGTGACTTCTGTGTCTGGAATCCTGTCTTGCCACTTGATCTTTAGAAGTTTTCTAAGACAGCTTGTATGGAAGTGGTTCAGTCTTTTGGCATGCCGTTGGTAAACTGTCCAAGTTTCGCATGCGTATAATAGTGTTGGCAGCACCACCGATCTATATACTTTCAGCTTTGTGTCAAGTCTGATTCAACTTCGGTCCCAAATACTTCCACGTAGCCGGCCAAATGCTGCACTAGCTTTTGCAATTCTAGCACTGACTTCATCATCAATGTGCACAACTCTAGACAATGTGCTTCCAAGGTAGATGAACTTGTCTACCACTTGCAGTCGTTGACCTTTCACTGTGATGGTAGGCTCCTTGTAAGGCTTTCCAGGTGCTGGCTGATATACTACCTCAGTCGTTTTGATGCTGATTGTGAGATCATAGCCGTCACATGAATCAGAAACTTGATCCACACCTTTTTGCATTTTCTCTTCTGTTGGAGCACCCCTTGCCATGTCATCAGCAAAGAGGGACTCGTCTAGCACCTCTGCCTGCACCTTAGGATTTAGCTTGCAACCTTCTTAGGTTGAAAAGTTTCCCATCAAAGCGATACCTAATAGGTATACCATTGTCACCATCCTGGAAAGCATCTGTAAGCATGGCAGAAAACATCATGCTGAGCAGTGTTGAAGCTAGTACACAGCCTTGCTTAAATCCATTTGTCATAGGAAATGGATCAGAAAACTCGCCATCATTTGGACCCTTGCAAGCATACCATCATGGAACTGCCGCACCATTGCTATGAATTTGGCAGGACAACCAAACTGCCATAATTTTCCAAAGTCCCTCACGACCTGACTATGTCAAATGCTTTGGTAAGGTCGACAAAGGTCATGTAGAGGTCCACATTCTGTTCCTGGCATTTTTCTTGAAGTTGTCGTGCTGTGAAGATCATGTCTATTGTTCCTCTGTTTTCCTGAATCCACACTGGCTTCTGGTAGAAGCACTGACCGTTCCAGGTGTTCATTCAATCGGTTCAGTAGGACCCTAGCAATTGACAATAAAGAGATGACTCGATGATTGTCACAGACTTGAGGATTCCCTTTCCTTTTGAATAAGTGGATATTGCTGCATCCTTGAGTTCTTGAGGGATGGCTTCTTTTCTCCACATAATGTGAAATAACTCTGTCAGTTTCTCTGCAACTGGAGGACCTCCTGCCTTGTATCTCTGCAGGTATTGCATCTGATCCTGGAGCCTTGTCAGATGACAAGAGTTTTATTGCTTTCAGTGTTTCAGAGACGGTTGGGAGCTCATCAAGCAGCGGATTACATTCCACCTGTGGTAGTCTGTTGATAGCTTCATCATTGATAGATGATGGCCGATTAAGGACACCATCAAAATGTTCAGCCCATCTTTTCAAGATAGCTTCTTTATCAGTCAGAAGACTAGTTCCATCTGCACTAAGGAGTGGGTAACGTTCCTGAGCTCTGGGACCATATACTGTCTTGAGTGCATCAAAGAACTTTTTCATGTCCTTTCTGTCTGCAAAGGACTGGATTTCATCAGCCTTTTTTCTCAGCCAGGAGTCTTGCATGTCTCTGAGCCTCGTCTGAACTGTCTTGCATATGTTTGAATAGGCAGTCTTGCTAGATACTGAGTATTTCTGAGGTAAGCCTTGTGTTTTGGTGTTTCTCTTCAAGGAATTCTTTGCCATTCTCATCGAATCAATCTTGGAGTTTGCGAGATACTGGTCCTAGGGAATCCATTGTTTAAGAGTGATCGGTGTCTCTGAAGACTGTCCAGCTCTCATCTATATCTCTGAACTGTGTTCCAGTGCATCTAAACGGCTGCAGAGAGATCGTTGACGAATGCTTGCCTCTTGCTGTCTTGTTTCAGCTTGGAGACATCTAATTTCTTTGGCACCTTCTTTGCCTTGTGGTCGTCGTACAGGCTGAATGCGCAGGTTGAGTTTGCTGACAACAAGCCTGTGATCCGTCCAACAGTCTGCACCACACATAGTTTTAGTCACTCTGACATCCTGCTTGTCCTTCCTTCGCACTATGACATAGTCAATGAGATGCCAGTGTTGTAGGAGCGAGGGTGCATCCATGTTGTCTTCTGCGAGTTGGTAGATGGAAGACTGTGTTGGTGATCAGTAATTCATGCTCTGCACACTTCCTTAAAGGAGGAGTCCATTGCTGTTGCACTTCCCTACACCTTCAGATCCAATCACTCCTTCCCAGGTCTGGTGGTCTGTGCCCACTCTGGCATTGAAGTCCCCGAGGAGGATGAGGTTGTCTATCCGGGTGCTGCAGGAAGAATCACAGAATCCAAATCATCATAGAACTTGTCCTTAACCTCATCTGGGTTGAGTCATTGTGGGCGCATAGGCACTTACAATTGTTGCATGCCTCTTGTCAGATAAGGGAAGTCTCAGCGTCATCAGGCGGTCATTTATGCCTTTGGGAAGTGCTGAAAGCACTCCATATAAATTACTCGGAAGTTATGAAAAATATATATATATATATATATATATATATATATATATATATATATATATATATATATATATATATATACATATATATATATATATATTCGTAGTTTTATAGTCGATCTGTTGGGGCTGTAGCCGACAAGACTATTTTTCAAAAAATGTATAGAAGATGTCCAGGAAACGCCGCTATTACAAAGCCAAGCCTACCAATGATACCAACAGGCCCCTAGGTTATAAAACTTTTTTCATGCTCAAAATGAAATTTTCTCTGCTGATAAATATGAAAATGACAACAATAGTTGGCATTTTTATATTTATGAGCAGAGAAATTTTTATGCTCAGCTATGATTAGGATTTGCAATTGCTAGTTATTTGAGATTTATTAGCAGGACAAATTCCATGCTAACCTGAAATGAGCACGAAAAAAGCTTTATAACCTCGGGGCCAGGAATAGCAAACAAACCAAGACAGACAGTACATAAGGCACAAACCAAAACAAAAACCAAAGCAACCAGCTCTCTCTTTCCGAACAATGAGATCACAGTGTTAGACAAGATCCGCTGAAGACAGCAATAAAACAATGAACAGGATAAATTACGAAAGAAGCCCCAGAGCGAGTAACCCATTCTGCTGTAGCTCCATATTACAAATGTGTGCTCGGTCCAAGTAGGGTTATCTATCTCATAACTGTAAAACATCACAGTGAAACACAAACAATCACAAAAATGCAATGAAACGTATCCGCGCTGTCTGATCAGAGTCTTCGCTGATTGCATGTGTCTTCTACAGCCATCAAGATATCCGAAGATGGATGAACGAGAACCCTTGTCAAACTGGTAGGATGTACATGCTGATCTGAGTATCTATTGGTTACACAGGTCTTATTGTAAGTTTTGCCGTCGCTGGCTCATATTGCGATCTGGAGCCAGAGCAAAAGAAACTCATAATTTAAATCACGATGTATTCGTGCACAGACAGCAACAGTCATGCGCCAGCTTTCTTATACAACTTCATCACTCGGCCTACCGTCGTGCAATTAAAGAGGGAAGCAAAGTTATCATTCATAACCGGGTTATCAACCAGATATTTAGCTGAACACTTTATATTTATAGCGTTGTTCGGGTAATCAGTGGAATCTTAGTTAACTGATTTCGAAATGCAAGTTCAAAAAGGTATATAAGTGCAAAGATTGTAATCTTCTTTCAGATGTTTCTCAAAACATCCGGATCTGAAATAGAACGCATGAAGACACAGTTTATTTAAAGCGTTAAAGAACTGGCTTCACGATATTCCCCTTAGTCACTTTCTTGATAAACAAAATACGAGAGATGATTTTTGGTAAATAATACGATATGAGAGATGCATGTTGATAAGGAACCCAATAAGAGTTATATTGTTCTATAAACAATAACTAAGAAAGTGAGAGTTGTCGCTCTTGCATGTGACATGCCTACAAGTATTTATCTGTCCCTACCAATTACTATCAACATATTTCAAACCAGTAAGAATTTATGGCGCACACAAGAATTTGGCTCAGAAATTCGTTCAGTGGAGATAATCAGAAAACGACCAACGCAAGAGTTGTTCTCTCTGCAGGCCATACTCCTACTTGATCTGATATATGTTCCTACCAATTATTATCAAATCATCTCAAACACTATGGGAGTTATGGCCTGCAGATGATTTTTGCTTCAGGAGACATAAGTGATAGGTGTCACATGCACGCGACATGCCTATTTGTCCTCCTCTTCATCCCTACCAAATATCATTAAAATATCTCTAAGTGTATCGAAGTTTTAGAGCACACAAGGATGCGTCTACGTACATAACTCATTAACAACAACAACTAAGACGAAAAAGGGCCATAATCCAGCCAATATTTTGCGGATGATTACCAATATCGAACTTGACATGTATTTTACAATGATATACCCTACTGGAAATTTCTGATAAAATAAATGCATCCCTTCAGAACTTTTTGAACGGAAATTAATATCTTAAGCCAACAATAAAATTTAAGTCGAAAAAGGACCATACCTCAGTCAAAATTTGGTAGATGATTACCAATATCGAACTTGACCTATATTTTACAATAATATAAACTTCTGCAGACTTCGTATGAAATCAGTGCATCCCTTCAAAAGGTACTTAGCGGAAACGAAGTGTGGCGACGATACCGACGACGACGCCGATGACGTCAAAGACGACGACAACGCGGACGGATACATGATCTCTGCGTGTCTGCCATGCCACGTAGGCGACACAATAAGATACTTTTCTTTCACCAGAAACTGACAACTGCCCTTCTTGAATTAGCAGAAGGGAAATAATGATCTTAGACATGATTTCATGATCAAATCTCCACGAAAGAATGTTGCCGACCAGGTAGGGGTCGAACCCGCAACCTCCAGATCATGGGTCTGATTCGGATCCAACTGAGCCACAGAGGCTATGTCTGCTATTAACAATACATTATAGGAAATTATTTTTCGATAAATGATTGTATGACACTAGCGGAGGTTTCGACCCAGTAGACGTACAATTAACGTAATCGTATCAAGTTTATTGTGCAAGGTGAGCACTTTTCGCACTTATCTCGATCAGTAGCACTAAATCTTACGGAAACCGAATACATGGGGTTGATTTTTAAAAATAAGGCTTCCGATTTGCTTTTCTGTGTACCAATCCAATCCCTTTCTGAAAAGGGGTTTACTCTGAAAGGAAATAATTTGCTCCCAAATTCTTTCTTTTAAAAGTAGACACTTTTTTCAATTTTGTCAGAATTACCTCCCTCCCTTGAAGGAATATCCATTCCTCTATAATCGTGAATGGATCCTGTAAAGAGCCAATGTCAGCATGGACTTACAGGCCACCCTATCTTCCATCAAATTAAATGGTCAGCGAAATGCAGCATCCGCAGACACCAGGCTGATGATGCTTGCGCAGGAAAATGAAACAAACAAGCAACCTCTCAGAGTTCTACACCAACTACCCCGACGACCACACAGGAGGGCAGCACATTAAGAGAGATACATTTTCCACAAACAGCACATTTGTTTGTTTTTTCTAGGAAGATTTTGTTCGTATCCTACGACGTATTTTACGTCGTACATTTTATTTTTGTATTGAACAAACATAGCAATAAATTCATTTCAACTCAACAATTCGTGTTTTTATCTATCAAAAGTAAATCCCACTGGAGAAAATTCTTTGCATCTTCATCTTTATTTGTGCTATAAACTTCTAAAATTTCTCTTAATTCCCAAGTTTAACACAAGTTTTATGTGTTTTGCTTATAACATATTCAGCGGCAGCTGTTCAATACTGCCTAGTTTCGAAGAAAGTTTGAATGTTTTCTTTATGACTTAAAACGGCAAAATATTTGAACCGAAACGGAAGGAAACGTACCTTATGACATGTGCGCCCAACAAAGACTCAAATCAGCCTGCGCATCCGCGCAGTCTGATCAGAGTCTTTGTTGTCCGCATGAATAAACTTTGCATCCTTGGCTATCCAAAATGCGCCCTGTGAAGATTCTGATCAGACTGCACAAATGCGCATGCTGATCTGAATCTTCGCTGGGCGAACATGTCCGAGGGAAGTTTTCGGACGTTGCGGCTCATTTTATTCCAAAAAGCAGAACATCAGCTGCTCCTGTTATTCAAGAATATAGACGTACCTTTAAGCACTTCTTGATTTTACATACATTTTCTTGTCATCAAGTATTGCAATTTTGTGATTTAACATATTTTTGTTTGACATCACGTATTTTTACAAATATTTACTTATCATCAAATATTACGATTTCTGATTTTACAAATATTTATTTTCATCAAGTATTGCAATTAGTGATCTTACATATCTTTACAGTATTGCAGTATGTAATTTTACCAACATTTACTTATCATCAAGAATTGCATTTTCTGATGTCACATAGCTTTACCTTGCGGTGTATCAAGTATTGCAAATTTTCCTAAGGCGACAATTTGCATAAAACGTCGAAGCCTATTTTCTGAAAGAAAATATGAAAAATATTTTTAAATATCGCTTGCTGAAACTGTTCACAACAGACGAGTCTGAATTAAGAAGGTAAATGAAACGTCAGAAAACGTACCATTGAGCATGTGCATCAAACGAAGATACAGACCAGGCTGTGCATGCACGTAGTCTCGTCAGAATCTCAACTGGGCGCATTTCGGATAGCCAAGGATACAAAGCATTACGAAAACACATCTATTCAAATATATAGAAAATTTCACCTCCAAAAACTGAAAATTTTCAGATAAAAAAACTGATATTTTTCATATTTCTGCTCAAAACATAGATTATGGGTACTCGTTAGAACCGCCTCGGCGAGGCGGTTCTAACGAGTACCCACAATCTATGTTTTTGACCAGAAATAAAAGAAATAATGTATACCCCTGTAGTTGGGTTTATGGGGGTCAAAATTATATAGGCATGTTTTCGTGATAGTTTCTTCATGCGGACAATGAAGATTCCTATCAGACTATGCGGATGCACAGGCTGATTTGAGTCTTAGTTTGGCATACATGTCAGAAGTACATTTTCTCACGTCGTAGATTATGTATAAACATGGGGTTGAGTTTTAAAAATAAGGCTTCCGATTTGCTTTTCTGTATACCAACCCAATCCCTTTCTGCAAAGGGGTCTACTCTGAAAGGAAATAATTTGCTCCCAAAGTCTTTCTTTTAAGAGTATGCAACTTTTCAGAAGGGAGGCAAAATCAATTTTGACAGAAGCACCTCCCTTGAAGGAATATCAATTCCTCTAAAAACTTGAAAGGGTACTGTAAAGAGCCAATGTTAGCAAGGACTTACAGGCAACCCTACCTCCCATCAAAATGGATATCAAAATACAGCATCCGCAGACACCAGGCTAGTGATGCTTGCTCAGGAAAATGAAACAAACAAGCAACCTCCCACAGTGCTACACCAACTATCCCAACGATTTCACAAGACAGCAGCACATTATGAGAGATACATTTTCCACAAACAGCACGTTTGTTTGTTTTTTCCAGGAAGATTTTTTTCGTATCCTACGACGTATTTTACATAGTACATTTTATTTTTGTATTGAACAAACATAGCAATAAATGCATTTCAGCTCAACAATTCATGTTTTTATCTATCAAAAGTAAATCCCACTGGAGAAAACTTTTTGCATCTTCATCTTTATTTGTGCTATAAACTTCTAAAATTTCTCTTAATTCCCAAGTTTAACACGAGTTTTATGTGTTTTGCTTAGAACATATTCAGCGGCAGCTGTTCAATACTGCCTATCCAAAATGCGCCCTGTGAAGATTCTGATCAGACTGCACAAATGCGCTGGCTGATCTGAATCTTTGCCGGGCGAACATGTCCGACGGAAGTTTTCGGACGTTGCGGCTCATTTTATTCCAAATAGCAGAACATCAGCTGGTCCTGTTATTCAAGAATATAGACGTACCTTTAAGCACTTCTTGATTTTACATACATTTTCTCGTCATCAAGTATTGCAATTTTGTGATTTAACATATTTTTGTTTGACATCACGTATTTTTACAAATATTTACTTATCATCAAGTATTACGATTTCTGATTTTACAAATATTTATTTTCATCAAGTATTGCAATTAGTGATCTTACATATCTTTACAGTATTGCAGTATGTAATTTTACCAACATTTACTTATCATCAAGAATTGCATTTTCTGATGTTACATAGCTTTACCTTGCAGTGTATCAAGTATTGCAAATTTTCCTAAGGCGACAATTTGCATAAAACGTCGAAGCCTATTTTCTGAAAGAAAATATGAAAAACATTTCTAAATATCGCTTGCTGAAACTGTTCACAACAGACGAGTCTGAATTAAGTAAGGTAAATGAAACGTCAGAAAACGTACCATTGAGCATGTGCATCAAACGAAGATACAGACCAGGCTGTGCATGCACGTAGTCTCGTCAGAATCTCAACTGGGCGCATTTCGGATAGCCAAGGATACAAAGCATTAAGAAAACACATCTATTCAAATATATAGAAAATTTCACCTCCAAAAACTGAAAATTTTCAGGTAAAAAAAAAAAACTGATATTTTTTCATATTTCTGCTCAAAACATAGATTGTGGGTACTCGTTAGAACCGCCTCGGCGAGGCGGTTCTAACGAGTACCCACAATCTATGTTTTTGACCAGAAATAAAAGAAATAATGTATACCCCTGTAGTGGGGTTTATTCCTATCAGACTGTGCGGATGCGCAGGCTGATATGAGTCTTAGTTTGGCATACATGCCAGAAGTACATTTTCTCACGTCGTAGATTATGTACATACATGGGGTTGAGTTTTAAAAATAAGGCTTCCGATTTGCTTTTCTGTATACCAACCCAATCCCTTTCTGCAAAGGGGTCTACCCTGAAAGGAAATAATTTGCTCCCAAAGTCTTTCTTTTAAGAGTATGCACCTTTTCAGAAGGGAGGCAAAATCAATTTTGACAGAAGTACCTCCCTTGAAGGAATATCAATTCCTCTAAAAACTTGAAAGGATACTGTAAAGAGCCAATGTTAGCAAGGACTTACAGGCAACCCTACCTCCCATCAAAATGGATATCAAAATACAGCATCCGCAGACACCCGGCTAGTGATGCTTGCTCAGGAAAATGAAACAAACAAGCAACCTCCCACAGTGCTACACCAACTATCCCAACGATTTCACAAGACAGCAGCACATTATGAGAGATACATTTTCCACAAACAGCACGTTTGTTTGTTTTTTTCAGGAAGATTTTTTTCGTATCCTACGACGTATTTTACGTAGTACATTTTATTTTTGTATTGAACAAACATAGCAATAAATGCATTTCAACTCAACAATTCGTGTTTTTATCTATCAAAAGTGAATCCCACTGGAGAAAATTCTTTGCATCTTCATCTTTATTTGTGCCATAAACTTCTAAAATTTCTCTTAATTCCCAAGTTTAATACGAGTTTGATGTGTTTTGCTTATAACATATTCAGCGGCAGCTGTTCAATACTGCCTAGTTTCGAAGAAAGTTTTAATGTTTTCTTTATGACTTAAAAGGGCAAAATATTTGAACCGTAACGGAAGGAAACGTACCTTATGATATGTGCGCCCAACAAAGATTAAAATCAGCCTGCGCATCCGCGCAGTCTGATCAGAGTCTTTGTTGTCCGCATGAATAAACTTTGTATCCTTGGCTATCCAAAATGCGCCCTGTGAAGATTCTGATCAGACTGCGCGAATGCGCAGGCTGATCTGAATCTTCGCTGGGCGAACATGTCCGAAGGAAGTTTTCGGACGTTGCGGCACATTTTATTCCAAATAGCAGAACATCAGCTGCTCCTGTTATTCAAGAATATAGACGTACCGTTAAGCACTTCTTGATTTTACATATATTTTCTTGTCATCAAGTATTGCAATTTTGTGATTTAACATATTTTTGCTTGACATCACGTATTTTTACAAATATTTACTTATCATCAAGTATTACAATTTCTAATTTTACAAATATTTTTTTTTCATTAAGTATTGCAATTAGTGATTTTAAATACGAGTAGTATTGCAGTATGTAATTTTACCAACATTTACTTATCATCAAATGTTGCATTTTCTGATGTCACATATCTCTACCTTATATCAAGTATTGCATTTTTTCCTAAGCGGACAATTTGCATAAAATGTCGAAGCGTATTTTCTGAAAGAAAATATGAAAAATATTTCAAAATGTCGCCTACTGAAACTGTTCACAGCAGACGAGTACTTTGAAACGTCAGAAAACGTACTTTTGACATGTGCATCAAGCGAATATACAGACCAGCCTGTGCATGCACGTAGTCTAGTCAGAATCTCAACTGGGCCATTTTGGGTAGCCAAGGATGCAAAGTATTACGAAAACATATCTATTCAAATACATATAAAATTTCACTTCAAAAAACTGAAAATGTTCAGATAAAAAACTCTGATATTTTTTATATTTCTGCTCAAAACATAGATTGTGGGTACTCGTTAGAACCGCCTGGGCAAGGCGGTTCTAACGAGTACCACAATCTATGTTTGGCGAGGCGGTTCTAAAAAGTACCCACAATCTATGTTTTCGAGAAGAAATAAAAGAAATAATGTATACCCCTGTAAACCCCAGTTTTACTATATAAAAGTGGGGTTTATGGGGGTTAAAATTATATAGGCATGTTTTCGTGATGTTTCTTCATGCGAACAACGAAGATTCCTATCAGACTGCGCAGATGCGCAGGCTGATTTGAGTCTTCTTGGGCATACATGTCAGACGGTACATTTTCTCACGTTCTAGATCATGTAGTCTTTATATGGGTGTGCTCTGATTGTCAAGAAAACTTCTTAGCAGCCAGTACAGCTTATCAACTATAATCGAATTTGTATTTCCCACAATGCAAAAGTTGTGAGCTTTAGACTTAAGATTCGATTACGCAGATAAAGGTAAGTGGGCGATATAAACATTATTTGTGCATCCACGTTAATGACAGACAACGAAATATTATGAAAAACTAACTTGACAATAGAATATTATATTACAGACTTGAGGCGAAAAGTATGTTTCTTATGTTAAATAGGAAATGCGAAGGAAGGAATGACTAATGCTTTAAGATTTTACGCAAACTGTCTCCTCAGGTAACACTATGCATAAAACCTCGAGGCCTACTTTCTGAGAAAAATAAGAAAATTATCATCCATTTGTCGTCTGCTGAATTTCCTAAACAAAATGGTAGAGGTAAATTGATTGGGTTGATGTTTTATGGCCCTGTTAACCCATTAGGGTCATGTCGAGCCGGTAAGTTTACCTTACTACACTTCTTTTCTGGGCAGGCTTAGTCCTCTAAGCGGTTAACTAGTCCTTGTGCACATTTTTTCCCAGCAACTGACAACTGTCTTTTTTGATTCAGCGGAAGGGAGGGAATGAAAGTATTAAAATATTCCGTGATCAGTCTGTGAGAAAGAGTGTTGCCGAACCCAGCAGGGATCGAACCCGCGACCTCCTGATCACCAGTCGGACGAGCATCCGATTGAGCCACCGATGCAAGCAGATAACGGTTAAATAGAAATGTACATTCTGTAGATATCCATTCAGTATAAAGAAAACAAAATGCAGTCGAACTTCAATGGCTCGAACGTCTTTGGGACCATTGAAATTTGTTCGAGACATAGGTAGTTCGAGCCACTGAGGGTTAACCATGACGCCTGGTCAGGAAGCAAATGACGATGATTTAGTAAACTTTTTTCAATTTTCTACATAATAATTGTATGTTGTATGTACGCATTAGAATCGCCTCGATGAAGCGATTCTAATGCGTACATACAACATACAATTTCATGATAAAATGGGAAATTCTCTTTAAATATTTGTCTTCTTGAGCTATCAAAAGAATTTTGTAGGGACTCAGAAATGAGTTCAAATTAGCCATGGTGAACGAGCCATCGGTGTTCGAGCTAATGAGGTTCGACTGTACTGTTTTCTGGCACTTATAGAAAATAAGATACATGTATCTAGAACAAATTTCCATGGTCCCAAAGATGTTCGAGCCATTGAAGTTCGACTGTACATCTAGACGACCGCATAGTCTATGCAAGAAAATCGACGATTTCATTACGTATTTTCTTTAAGTATCCGGACATCGTGTCTGCTTACCATACTTGTCCTAAGAATGTTATGTCCATTTTAATACCTCTTGCTGTATCTAGAATACTCTTAGCAGACGCCACCTTCTGATCTGAGTTTACACCGTTTCCTCACATCAGTTTGTCCCAATACTTAGTGTAAACTCGCTAGTCTGAGTATATGTCATTAATATTCTTAAGCAATATTAGAAACCCCATTGGTTGATAGCATATCACGTGCAGAATAATATTCTGTCAAGATACCCTTTAACATTACCCTCGCATGTGATATTATTACCTTCTACGGCACTTCGTTAAGCGCATTTCATGTGCAGGTAACATTCTATCAGGTTCCCTGCAATATTACCCTCGCAGGTAATATTTCCCCCTAGTGACGTCATTGCTGTCTATGTTATTGCTTCGCTTTCGGTCAATATTACCTGCTCGGGCGAACAAAAGGGCAATAATTGTGTATCAATGAATACATACACTAAGTCTTATGGACATTTGCCATATGAATTCAAGTAAACTTCTTTATAATATACCAGGGTTTTTCAAAATGTTTCTGGCCATACTATGGTACCAAAAAATCAAGAAAAAAACAACTTTTTATGGAGAAATTATCACTTGACATTTACCACTCCCTGGGCTTATTCAGCAGACAACAAACTGATAACAGTTTTCTTATATTCCTTTCGGTTTAAGGTGTATTGCGCATTTGTATACATTCCGTATACGGGCACAGTGGAGTTGACATGAAAGTTAAGCTTTTTTCCTTTTTTGTACGTTGTGTTTATGTTGATGCTGATAAGGAAGTTAAGCTTTTTTCTTTTTGTACGCTGTGTTTATCGCGTAATGTATGCATTTTGCATATATCCCACTACGCTCAGTTATCAAGTCGCAGCGGGCTAGATAATATGGGCCCGAAAAGGGCATAGTCTGTTTTACAACTATTTCAACTATTATTTGTAAATTTTACATTTTTCATTCCCTTTTTATATATCTCTATGTAAATATACAATAGTTAATTTCTGAGGAAGGCGAAAGCCGAAAGGCCTCAGGTAAACAAATTATTTGCAATGTCAATGATCAACTCTCAATATGTAGATTAACCCCTACCATTTCACCATTTCAGCATTCTTTCTGGATCCAGTGCTGCAAAAAAGATTTTTTTGAGCTTTGGTCTTACAGGAGAACGTCAACAAACGGTCACCTCTCAACAACATCCACTCCCTTTAACAGTCAGTTTTTTTCTGATTTCCCAACGTGCTGTTTAACTATATATTTGACGTTCCCACAACAGCCACCGCCATGCAAGTGGTTTTACTTCCGAATGGGTAGCTGTTGTATGGAAATATTTTATAGTAGACAGACGGACAGTCGGGTGGTAGCGGAAAAGTGCTCATTATAGCTCATCCTGGGCTTTGCTCAGGTGAGCGAGTAACACAAGAAAATCAGTTACTCACCATAATCAAAGACTGGGTACTGTGGAAACTGTAGTCCTAAGTCCCAAGGATCGATGGCCATTTCCTCTTACGTACTTGTTTGAGTCTTTCAACTTGAAATTTCTGCAGAAGACAATTTATAAATAAATGATCAGAGCAGCTTTATAGGACCTTAGCCCATATTCGAACAGCGATGGCCGAAATTTGTCTGTGCGAACGCATCTTTAGCCTTTGCGATGAAAGTTTATTTATTTAAAAGGATTAGCGCACTGTCGAATAGCGAAGGCCGAAATCTGCCTGCGCGTTCGCTAGTTTATTCTGTGCAACATAGGTTGTCTATTTTAAAGGCCCAAGCACATATATGTGAACACCGAAGGGCCGAAATTTGTCTGCGCGAACGTTATTTATTCTGTGCGAATATTTCTTTTTTCATTATATTGAACTAATTGTTACCACTTTCTGGACTAATTCAGCAGACGACCAACTGATGATATATTTCTTATTGTTCTCAGAAAATAGAATTTGACATTTTATGCAAATTGTCTCCAGTGGAGACAATTTGCATGAAATGTCTTATTCTATACACTGGTAAAAAAAAGAAAAGGCACTTCATAATGGCGTCTCCTGAACATATTCCCAACATACAAAGCGTTAATAATTGAGTCTAGGTCTTAAGAAAAGGTAATTACGATGCAGAAAAAAAAAAAAAAAAAAAAAAAAAAAAAAAAAAAACACCATAGGGCCAAATCAGCAGGGGAAGCCATAAAATCTGGCCCCGAGGTTATAAAACTTTTTTCATGCTGAACTCAGCTGAGCATGAAATTTGTCCTGCTAATAAGTCTCAAAATACTAACAATTCCAAATTCTTTGTTGCTAAACATAGCTGCGCCTGAAATTTTCTCTGTTAATAAATATGAAAATGCCAACTATTGTTGGCATTTTCATTTTTATTAGCAGAGAAAATTTCATGCTCAGCTGAGTTGAGCATGAAAAAGTTTTATAACCTCGGGGCCTGGTCAAGAATTTTGCTATGTATTATTTTATTCGTCAGTATTCATTAACTTTGTGAGAGGACAGCGATGGCCCTGATCAGATTGCGCAGAGGAGCAGTCTAATTAGGGCCTTCGCCGCTCGCCTATGCCCAAAAGCTACTTTTCCCATGTGCGGCTCAAGGTTTGGATTTTTTTATCATATACATGTATTTACAAAACAATATGCACTTTTTACAAATGCGATACAGACACAAGTTACATGCTCATATCACGGTTGTAGAGCTAGAAGACTGTTTCAGGCTAAACGTAGCTCATTCCCTAGGGAGAAAAAGCCATATCACCCACGTGAAGCGTATTCTCACTAGAGAGAAAAAAGCGCATCACCGCGTTTGGAGCACTCGGAAGTTTTGGCTGTTCTGTTCTATTTTAAAACACGCTGTTAGCGCAGCTAGTCATCCACCATCTTGTTTTAAACAATGTCGTCAGGTCTGACAGCTCGGTGTTATCACCCTGAATATGATATGAACAAGGTAAATGTGCCAGTAAGATAAAACATATAAATACATTTTTATATGGCAATTTTCATATCTTTCCCAATATCAATCCTCGACCCAAATAATCCCTCGGGCTTTCAGCCCTCGCAATGATATGGATGTCTCGGTTTAAAATGGGGTATGATATGAAAATTGACTTATAATAATGTCTATATAAGCTATTATCACTGAAATTATAGCTATGCTCTTCAGCTGAAGATTGAAAATGTTGGAATTTATTTAGCTATATTCTCAGAGGGAAGATTAGTATTTTTTTTTTTTTTTTTTTTTTTTTTTTTTTTTTTTTCTTTTTGTCTATTATGGTTAAGGTTACAGCACATGTTTATATACTCTCCACTAATAAGGAATTATCAAAAGACTATAATGACAAAGTACTATTTTATTTTTATTTAAACATGCTTATATAGTTTTGACCCTCTTAAACCCCACTTTTTTAGAGTAAAACTGCGTTTACAAGGGTATACATTATTTTTCTTAATTCTGTTCAAAAACATAGATTGTGGATATTCGTTAGAACCGCCTCGCCAAGACAGTTCTAACGAGTACTCACAATGTATGTTTTGAGCAGACATATGAAAAATATCAGAGTTTTTTATCTGAAAATTTTCAGTTTTTGGAGGTGAAATTTTCTATACATTTGATTAGGCGTGTTTTTGTAATGTGGTGTAAGGCGATAACTACTATGCTTTCGACATATTCCAGAAGTATTTTTTGTTTTGTTCAGAAGAAGTAATTTGCCAACTTTTGTCATAATTCAATGAATAAAAAACATTTGTCGTAACTACCTATGCACGTACTATTATATTCTTGTCATTGTTTTTAAAGAATATTTTCGTTTTTCCTGTGGTGACCATGGCAGCAAATTTTGTAAAATTTGACAGTGTTGGTAGATTGTAGGCAGACTTGCAACAACTTCCACCTCTTCAGACGTTTTCACAATATTGTCATACGGAATATCAATAACTGAAATTCACAGAAGAAAAGCAAAATCTGTTTTCTAATAAAAAATTTCCAAACATCAAGTTAATATTTACTACAGGCATTACATAGGTCGGACATATTCTGGCCGTAAAATTAGTTTTATAGTAATATTTGAAAGTACAGCGCAGAAACAGAATAAAGACAAATGGTTTTTGATAAGCTGATGTTCATCAAAAAACATTTCTAATTAAAATTTCCAAACATAGTCAAAAATTACATAGGTCGGTCCTGCCTTGGCCGTAAAAAATTATTTTATAGTAAATATTTGAAAACAAAGTACAAAACAGTAAAAAACAAAAACTAATTGTTTTTGATAAACTATTGTTCATTACAAATAAGTTTTTCCATTAATGATACTCGTAAAACGCCCAGCGAAAAAAAAAACGTCTTTCCAAGTGGTATCAAAACCACAGAAGGGATGCGCCAGTCGATGTTTCTTATAGCATGTGCGAAATGCGTGGCTTCAGATCAGCCTGGGCATCAATCAGGACCGTTCGCTGTACTGTAATATATTCTAAATTATCATACATTTACTAGAAAATATGTTTATTTTGCGTATGTGATACTAACATTGCTTTCAAGCATATATCACTCTTGTGGAACGCAAAGGTGTGATAATGGGTCACGTGGGTGATACGGCTTTTTTGCCCGGGCAAAAAAAAAAACAACATATCATCAGGTCACGTGGGTGATACGGCTTTTTTCTGCCCGGGCAAAAAATCCATATCACCACATTCGGAGCACTCGGCGGTTTTGTCTTTGACTCCGCATACGATATCAAATGGGCAAACTTGTCAGAAAGAAAAATGTATGATAAATAGATTATGATCTGGCAATTTTTATATCCTACTCGATATCAACCCGAGACACCAGTATCAGCCCGAGGGCCTTCGGCTTGGATGTCTCGGGTTGATATCGGGTATGATATGAAAATTGCCATATAATTATCTACATGTATTCAATGAGTCCTGATCTGTGCCTCCACTCTCCGCATATGGATAGAAGAAAATGGTTCACTTAACGCGGTCCAGTTTAAATGAAGCTAGACTTACTTTTTCACACTGTTGTTTACAACAGTGACGAAGCCAAAACGGAATTGTTTTTTACGCATATTCAGGCAAAATCTAGAAAAAAAATCTCCCTACTACCGCCTCCTAAACAGGGATTATTTTTAAAGAAAAACAATGCTCCTAGAGGGAGTAGCCAATATAAGAGGAGATATTATATATAAAGTACTTAAGTAAACTTAGGAACTGATACAATCAAATCCATTTCAAGTGCTCAACATCAAAAAAAAGACAGACAAATACAATTAAACAGACACAAAACAAGCAGCTGGCAAGAGAGTTGGCAACCCTTTCTCTAGAAGGTGGCAACTCTGTTACCCAAACTTTACTGAATTTATCTTTAACTTGCATAGCTGTTAAGAGAAAAGCCTTTGGAAGTGAAAAACAATAGAACATTTAACAAAGAGTGCCGAAATAAAAGAGTCGCCTTGGAACGGTCAGTAATAAATTATTAGGGAGCTTAAGCATTGTTTTACGGGATCCCAACCCTCGCCATGAGATTCCATTATGATACAAAATATATTTTTACTGTCCACGTCGAAGTCTTCAACTCATCTTTAAATCATTACGGACAATAAATAAATGAAGGATAAAGCCTAAAATGAAGCAAAGATGAGGACTCAACAGAAACAACGTGTTGAGGATCCTGGAGATCCTTGGGGTGTCAGTCAACACCACTGGATGCTGGAGCAAAAAAAATCCACCAGTTGAACCCCGGTGAAGCGATCTTTCTTTATTGCAAATATTTGTTTCCTTGCGCATAAGCGCAATATGTGTAATAAGCACTACTCCTATGAACAGTGAACTATCGTTACAACGACAGGATTTGTTACCAAAGACGTTGGCATTAAAATGAATTTGCTGTTGTACAGAATACTTAATGAGTAGACTGAAATGTAAGAAAGGTCTTGATTTGTTCTTATGTCCTCATTGAACATATGTTGTGGATATTTTGTTAGAATCGCCTCACTGAGGGATTCTAACAGTTATCCAAAACATGTTTCTTTATAGTATTAAATACAATATTTTTGCATACTTTGTGACTAATTATTACTTCTTAAGCGAAGGTTTCGTGACAGTTAAATTGTCATTATAACGAATTTTCCGTTGTATCGAGTATCGGTATAAAGAGGGTTGTCTGTATAATGTTCTTTTCACATTCATATTTTCAGCAGAATAAAAAACGCAGTACCTATTTACCCTAGGTATTCGGACCGACAGGTCAGAGGAAACAGTGTAGATCTAGATCAGATTAAAGGTAATACCCGCACAGCTAAACTCCTTACCTTACTTGTCCTAAAATTTGACCCGATGCAAATGGGGCGTCTGCAGCCTTGCAAACTACATGTACATTGCTGCATATGAGGAGACAAAATCTAAAAAGTTGCCTTTGGAAACAAAAGAACACACAAAATAACGAGAATCGGAAACTCGATTTTCTTGTCTCTTCATATATAGTAGTATATAGTAGTGTAGTTTGCCACGCCCCCACCCCCTCATCCCCACCCCTCCCACCCCTCCCACCCCTCCCCTGGCACCCGCACTTAGCATAGCAGCAGTTAAGTAGAACAGAAATCTAAAAGGCAGCCTTTGGAAACAAGGAATACACTAAGCAACCTTTTCGAACTCTACTTAGCCCTTGTCATGCTGAATAAATTAAGATGCCACGCCCATTTCTAATTTCCAGCCAATCAGATTACTTGATCCGTGTTTTACAGAATTTCACATATTTAATGACAAACAGTGCAGATCCAGATCAGTTGGCTTCTGAAGAAGCCAACTGATCTGGATATACACTGTTTGCTAAGACAGGACGTGTCGTGTTTAGCAAGAGAAGGATTAACCATACTTTTGTGTTGGCCTGTCTGACCGAATACTTACAGTACAAACTTTTACGTCCTATCTCAATAGTGTTTTTACTTATTGTACGAGTATTCGTCAAACAACAACATTAACACAAATAACACAAATATTCTTCTGGCATATCTCCGATTTTATTACCGTTTACACTTTAGAAATGTTTGTATTGAAAGCTGTCGTCATTCTAAAATATTTATCCACATCATTTTATTTAAAATATCACTCCCAGACTCATAAATCCACAGCCTCTTTAATTTAACGTTTATCACTATATGGGAATATTCAACAGATAACAAACAGATGATATATTTATATATTTTTCCTAATAAAACGAAATTTGACGTTTCATGCAAATTGTCTCCAAAGGGAGATAATTTGCATGAAATGTCAAAACTCTTTTTTTCTGGAAAATTAAGAAAAAATATTTCAATATGTCGTTTGCTGAAAATTTTACCCAGAGTGTTAAGCGTTAAAACTTACTAAATGTCTGATTCGCTCAGATACCACGTTGGATATAATGCTTCACTTACTTAAAATATATAGGGATTACCAAGATAAAACCAACTTTCCATTTTTATTGCAGTACAGTATTGCAGTACAGTAAAATTCAGCTTTTAAGACCACTTGAAAATAAGACCACTTCGCTATTAAGACCAGCTTTTGCCAGTCTCGAATGGCGTTTTCTTCGCTATTCAATATTAAGACCGCCCCACCAATAAGACCGCTAATATAGGCAGTACTAAAGGGGGTCTTCATATCGGAATTTGACTGTATTTTAAAGGTACTTCTAATAGCGGAATACTACTGTATCTTGATTTTAACTATTTGGACACATACGTCTGAGCACACAATATGTTCCCTAAGGAGCAGTTTGATTTGATTCCACAATGTTTATAATATCTGGTATACAGTTTTAGACCCAGACCTAGACAATCAAAACATGTTAAAAATTAACTGTACCGGAGGGTATTGATACAGACAGTTTGGAGCAAACGGTGTAGACCAGATTAGATGCCGGGTCATCAAACAGCGTAGATACAGACGTTTTCATCGGGGTCTACCCATGCTATATTCTGTATAAATCATATAAGATCAAGATATTACTTATGAAATGCTCTGCTCCAAATCACGTGAATACGCATGATTTTCTAGACATGCACAGTTAGCATGTATGTTAGTCTGTTTTTTTTTCCATTACCAGAGTTTCGCTTATGTAGCTGTTGAATGAACGTGTTTGCTTGTTTGAAATCTCCCTGTAAAATTATCCAAATTTTGAAGCAACATGAAATCGAGATTTGTATTACATGACACAAAAAGTACCCATAAAGCATGTACGTGTGACAATGGAATGCCAGAATCATGTTACCTGATTCCTGGGCTCCGTTGTCTCCAATCCGCTCAGGGTAGGCAGACTTCCTTCAAGCGAATGACGCATGTTCCAATCAGACTGCGTAAGTGTGGAGGCTTATACGGTTCGCTTCAACCGAAAAAGTGCCTTCGAGCATGCGCAAAATGCGCATATTCAGATAATCCTGTGCATGCGCAAAGTATTATCCGGGCCTTTGCTCTCCATTCATACATTCTGTATCATTAATAGCGGATGCGCAAGCTGATCTGGGCCTTCGGTGCCCGTACATGGCCAAAGACACGTTTTTGCATGACGTGGCTCATACGACTTTCGCTATTCTCAAAGGAGCTAAAGACTTTTTACCAAGGAACCCAACAAGGTTAATACGTCTATTTTGGAAGGTGAAAGAAACACACATCGCTTGCACTACAATTACTGCACAAACAGCATGTAGTGCATGCATGGCTAGTGTTACAATTAAACTGATAAGAAAATACCGCATTCCACCTAATTACTGCATTGTGCGCTAAGGTTTTTCAAAATAATTGGGAAAACTTGTGGTAAAATATGTAGCTACCTTCTATGACTTAATAAACAATCTGCAAAAGACTTACATCTGGTGATATTTATTCGATATTTTTTTTTCTGATTTTCTTCCTAAAAGCATATGTTTTGAGTACTCATTTGAATTGCATCGACAAGTCGATGCAATTCAGATAGATACCCACATTATATGCCTTTATAAAGAAGTAGACAAAAAGTACACTGGCTGTAATCAGAAGACCGCGGAATGGCTTGACTCTGCGTTGTGCGCTTATTGGGGTATATGCGGTAATGAGGTCGAATACGGTAGTCATTTGTGTCCGTTTGCTATAGCTTTAGTAGCTTTGGAAGCCGGCCTCGGTGGATCAGTTCGATGCACGCCCGACTGGTGATCAGGAGGTCGTGGGTTCGATCCCCGCCGAGCCGGCAATATTCTTTCGTGGATATTGATATTTTCTACGGTCATTCTCTCCCTTTCAATGATTTAAAAAGGGCACTTGTCAGTTTCTGGCGAAAGAATGTGCGCCAGTACTGGTTAACCGGTTAGAGGACTAAGCCTGTCCAGGACAAATGTTGATTACATTACGAAAACACGCCTATTCAAATATATATAGAAGATTTCACCTCCAAAATCTGAAAATTTTGAGATAAAAAACTCTGATATTTTTCATATTTCTGTTCAAAACATAGATTGTGGGTACTCGTTAGAACCGCCTCGCCGAGGCGGTTCTAACGAGTACCCACAATCTATGTTTTCGAGCAGAAATAAGAAAAATAATGTATACCCCTGTAAACCCCAGTTTTACTCTATAAAAGTGGGGTTTAAAGGGATCAAAATTATATAGGTATGTTTTCGTGATGAGGTAAACTGATCGCGCTCGGGATAACCGTAATGGGTTGACTTGGCCATAAAATCTGAACACACCCGCACAAAGCTTAAATGTGCACGACCTGATCATTCTTGCATAGCAGATGAAGAAGTCCGATTTTGGCAGGAGTTAGAAATCTTTATCTTACCCATCCTATCCTGCCAAGTAGAAAGATGAAAGGAAAACTCTTACGTGTGATCGATCAAAGAGTTGGTTGAAAAGGACATCCCCTTACTCTACTGCTAAGCTGATGTCATCGCGGCGTGACAAATGACGTCATCTTTCTAAATGGCGGGCGTCAACTACCTTGTGTATCGAAGGGAATGCGTTAAAATCAACGAAAAGTATCAACAAACACTGGCAAATGAAAGGCATGCAAGAAAACGAATGTACCATGTGTGCTCGATACGAATAGAAAATTCCGTCCCACGGAATCACTGTTCGTCATCACACGGCAGGCCCCGTCTGCCAGACAGTTATCCTTCAGGGCGAATTTTTGAATACGCAGCGAACACTCATGAACGGTTCTTAAATTCCATTCACAGCTTGAACAGATATGCGAGATTTTGTCATCTGTCCAGTTCGACTGATGCAAAGCGAAACCTAAATATAATGCTATATGAGAAACTCAGTGGCCAACAGCGTCTGACACTCTAGGCCTATCTAGTAAGTGCTCTTGTACACACACTATTGCATTTACTCAAGGTTTTCAGGTAGACATGCCAGAGCAAACAATGTAGGCCCGGAACGTGATGTCTGATCTGAGTCTATACTGTTTGCCATTTCTCAAGCATTTTTGCCAAAGGCAATCAACATAAAACAAAACGGACCTGTTCAAATTTAGGACAAGTATGTTAAGGAGTTGAGGTGTCCGTATATTTAGGGCATATACGGTAAATCCTTTCATATTTGCTCAATCTATTGTTGAGATCGATAAAATGATCCTTGAAGCTGCCAATGCTTTGCATTTGCGTAGACTTGTTTCGGCTTCAGTGGTCACATATGGTAGTTATGGTCACATATGATACTTTGTATGATATACTGGGTCCCGATTTACACTATTATTAACCCTTTCGCTGCTAAACATAGTTTGAAAATATAACAATTTTACATATAATTTGAATATGTTGCATGGCTGGCTTCCAACAATAGATACTTATGTAGATTGTATAAATAATAATATAGATTATATTTTTAGGTCCTTTGAGATCATGGGGCCTCTTGCAGTTGAACTGAAAATAGCGTCAAAAGGATCTCGTTTTACAGATAAAAAAATGCACAATTCACGCTTTTATAATTCACAAGTCGAACATTCTTTCAAATGAATTGTAAAGCTGAACTAATTTTGGGTTTTATGTGGGGAGGTTGGTGAAGGTTTTCTTAGGGTCATTACGAAAACATGCCTATTCACATATATTCAAGATTTTAAAAGTTCAAGATAAAAAGTTCTGATATTTTTCATATTTCTTCTCAAAATATAGTTTGTGGGTATTCGTTAGAACCGCTTCGGCGAGGCGGTTCTAATGAGTACCCTCAATCTATGTTTTTAGCAAAATAAGAAAAATAATGTATACCCCTGTAAAACCCCAGTTTTACTATATAAAAGTGGCGTTTAATGAGGTTAACCTATAGATGCGTGTTTTCGTGTTGTATTTTCCATTTTCGACCTTGCGTCTGTTTCTTGTTCTTGACGTACGCCTTCTCTGCGAAGAAATACAGGTCTGCGAAGAAATACAGGACTGCGAAGAAATACAGGTCTGCGAAGAAATACAGGTCTGCGGAGAAAAACAAGTCTGCGGAGAACTTCGAAGAAATACAGGTCTGCGGAGAAATACAGATCTGCGGGGAAATACAGTTCAACTGTATTTATATCACAAAAATATGTACTGATTCACACTTAATCGCACAGTTTAAAACGGGTGCCAAATTTCGGATGATCTTGCCCTGTTAAATAAGAAACTATTTAAAAGTGAGACGACTCCGTACATTACACACGGAAACAGAAAAATAGATCCTCTTGATGATTATCCGGCTCAATAACCCATTTAAGCCTAGCGTCCTATAAAAGGGACGTTGGCAAACAGTGTAGACCCAGATCAGGCGCCGCGGAACGCGGCGTCTGATCGGGTCTACACTGTTTCCATTAAATTCAGGAATTTCAATAAAACATGGTAATAATAAAACTGACCAGATACCCCTATAATTGGAAATGGATTGCTTCGACGAGTTAAGGTAGAAGGCCATTCGGCATAAATGAGGATTTGATACACGTGGTAGTTTTCCCTCCATATCTGACAACTTTTGCGATTTCCTGTTTGCTTTCTGCAAAGAATTTACTTCTCTAAAATCCCTTATGAAAAGAAGTCTACTCTAAAAGTCTAAAAGGAAAGGATTCGCTCCCACGGATAATAAATTCTTTCGTTTTGGTGTAGACCGGAGGAAATTCTTTTTCTACTCTAAAGTTTGGAGCAAATTCTATTCTTTCCTTTAAGAATAGGCTCCTTTTCAGACAGATTTAAGGAGAGAAAATTCTTTCCTTTTATAGAACCCTTTTTCAGATAGGAAATAAAAACAAAACTGGTCAGTGCCCTATTCTGATAGTGTATCCATTCTGAATGATGGCAACGTTTTTGACAGAGTAGCTTCTTAAAAATGTTAAAATTTGACGTTGATTTTCCCAAAGACAAAGACAATTTTGCACCTTAGTCTCATGGTCTGTTTGTGCAAAAATATAAAACATCAACCTTAGTCTTAAGCAAAGAAGGCAAATGAACTTTATTCCTTTGCGAGAAGCGAAGACCAAGATCTGTCTGCAAAAACACAGTATGGCTATGGTTTTCTTTTTCCGTCAGACGCTAAAGTTCATATCTTCTACTTCACATTTTTTTTTCTACAGCTTGTTGTGAAAGGTCCGATCCAGCTTGATGAAACACAAGAAATTGGTATATGAGCAGAAACTGTAAAAAGGATACCTGTAAATACACACACACGGTATGATACCACACATAAGTGTAGGATAAGGTAGAATTCGTTATTAGAAAACAAAAGAGATATGAAATGTGGACACGTACATGTGCTCGTACATATGAATATAAGAGACCAGTACGGAACATGGCTAGACAGTGCAGAAATATCTTTGTAATCGTCTACTGAAAGATTCCTATGCGAGATAGGATACACAATGTAGTTTTCCGCCATTATACGAGGGAGGCAACCTTTCTTATTTTCTGTATGCTTTCTCTCACACCAAACCCTCTCCGGAAATTAATCTACTAGAGAAGGAAAGAATTTGGGAGCAAATTCTGTCCATTTGCTCCCATGGGGAGCAAATTCTGTCCTTTTAAACGGGGAGCAAATTCTGTCTTTTTAGAATAGACCTCTTTTCAAAAAGGCTGCTAAATATTTTGACAGAGTACCGCCCCTGAGAATGTATCAACCCCCTTAAAGTGATAATATACGTATGTTCTCGTGAAGAAATCAGGAAAAAATAAGGAGAAAATATCAACTTTTTATATTCAGCATATATTTTTGTTTTATAACAAATCATTTGCAGCGCTTAGCTACTGGCAGTTCAGACCGCCCTGGCATGCAGTGACCGACTTCAGTTTTTATCCCGGTAACACAGTATCGCATTACTTAATGTTTATCCTTTGGCGAAATACGCTCATAATTCAACTTAGATCGACATAAACAATAAGTCAGACAGGTTATTGTCTACAGGGCATCATACTTTCATTTAATGTGAATTGATAAGCTTTCAGAGAGACAACCCTGTTAAAATGTATGTTACCTCCCTTCTGAAAAGAGTCTACTCTAAAAGGAAAGAATTTGCTCCCCTTGGGAGCAAATTCTTTCCTTTTACAGTAGATTCTTTTCAGAAGGGATTTGGTGTGCAGGGCAACAAACATGTAGTCACAGAAGTTATCTCCCTTGTACAAATGGGATAATGCAGCTTTATGCAGACAAATCGAGCGATCTTTGAGAAAAGCATTAGCGTAGCATATACGCGCATGCGTCAGCTGTATGATAACAGGATTGCAGAGATTTAAAGGGCCGGATCTAGGATTATTTAATAAAAGGCTCAAAATGTCTGAAGGGGGATTGTCGAGTTGATCAAATTACCATACTTACTTACTCTATGTATTCGGACAGACAGATTTGAGCAAACCGTTTAGACCCAGCTCAGACGCCCTAGAAAGCAACGTCTGATCAAGGCCTGTTCTGTTTGATACTCACCCTACAATTTAGACATGTTCACAAATAGAAAACAATAGACTGGTTGAAATTTTATACGTACATGAACAAGTTTAAGAGTAAGAAGAGCGAATATTTATTAGGGTAAATACGTCATCATAAAATCCGTTTGCAAAGTAGATAAATTAAAAGGAAATAATATAAAATTCAAAAAAAAATGAAATTTTGAGTCAAAGGGGGGTGGAATGTGGTCGACTGAACCCCGCGAACCCCCTCCGGATCCGTCTCTGCTGTAGCATATAATAAGTAAAAATATAAGGGTATTAGACTGCCGATCGACAGTGTGACATTGGCCTTTGCCGCTCGTCATTACGAAAACACGCCTATTCAAATAGACTGAAAATTTCACCGTCAAAACTTGAAAGTTTTCAGATAAAAATTCTGACATTTTTCATACTTCTGCTCAAAGCATAGATTGTGACTACCCACAATTTTATGTTTTTGAGCAGGAATAAGAAAAATAATGTATACCCCTGTAAACCCCAGTAACTTTATAAAAATGGGGTTTAAGGGGTCAAAATTATATAGGTATGTTTTCGTGATGATATGCTCCAAAGGTATTTTCTCTAATTACTGGCTCAGATAAGACAAGCAGTAAAAGGAAAAGTTAAAACCGTCAGATTTATAGTATTGGTTGCGACTGTATTTGTTTACCCTTCCTGTATCTTGTTGTCCTTACCTGTTTCCAATTTATGTCTGAAGACCCGACAATTACTGGGCGAACTGTCCAGGAAGCAGCACGAGATGTCCGATAGTCTGACGTTAGTGTGCATTTTCATGTATTAATGGAATGGCCTTAAATAGCTTCATTACTGTTGAAAAGTCGGAGATATGAGTATAAATGGCAAAACAGATCCGTTTATTTGTAAAAAGCAGAACACGAGCAAAGACGATCTGCAACAGAGGGCCTTGACATCGTTAGTAGAAAAACTAAAATGGTTCAGTGGTCCCAAAGAACGTACGTATTCTCAAAAGCAAATGCAATGTATAATATTTTTATTGCAACATCGATATTAAACAGACATACTTTAAATTGTTCAAGGGCAAAATTTGTTCTAAAACATGTTCAAATACTCCAAAATACATACTAATTTGCCTTAATTGACATTTGAATAGTTTTAACTGTCATTATGTTGTTTGTGAAATGAATAATAGTCACGGATGTTCCACATTTGTTGCTTTTCTTTTGCTGTTGAGCATGTAATCGACACTATCATGAAGCACGGGGTGACGTTTTACGGCACCACATGATAGTTAACACAGTTGTTGTGAGGCTGTATGTGCTGTTATGAGAGGAAGTTTGGAGGCAAGTAACACATTAATAAACAGAAAATAGCTGGCTTCGGTTTCAGTGAGTCGGTTTTTATTAAATATATACTGAAGACAGATGATATAATATTGCACCAATGAAATGCTTATTGTATCTGACAGGTATTAGAATGCTTAAGACTTAAATACACACCTTTCTTAATTATTTCCATTGATAAAACAATTATAACAATATCTCTTTGGCACGCATCAACTAAGCGATGCCAACGTTTTCATTTCACTATCTGTCTAAGTAGAAATATCGTACGTGTTATGCAAACAACATGGCTCCAGATGAAGGGGTGGGGGTATAGCCGCATAATATTGTTTTCTTACTTCTCCATGGAAACATATGACGTCGGTACGCATCAGAAGCGCCTCGGAGAGGCGCTTCTGATGAGTACCCACCATATGTTTTCAAAGAGAAATAAGAAAAAATGTCAATACTTTTCAGTTAAAAAAATATCTTATCTGGAGCTATGAAATGATATTACAGGTGTAAAACGTGTACTTTAGACTGTAGGCGCAAACGCGTAACAGAGCCAGCATGTACAAGAAAACATTGATGCACAGCATCAATACGCCGGCAAACTAATCTGTCATGCATTACTTAGCTCCCTATAGATCGTAGTATAGTGAAAAAATGTTATAATTTATGAAAGGTTCTAATTATATAAATTATCGCAATACTCGACGATAAAAACATTATAGACGTTATCAGAGCTATGTAAAAAAAAATCAACTATGGTCATCCGTTTTCTAGCCCGCATACATAATTACATGTCGCCATCCATAGCCTAGGCCGAACATACTATATCCGAAATCATCTATGTAGCAATGTTTCGTTCTTTCTCCCCTCATAACCTTTTCTTTCGGCCCAGATCTTTCAATGCTTGAATATCAAATTAAACTGTATTATTAAACCAGCTTATAATCCGTTCGATTTGAGAATGCACATTTCCAATCGTAAACAAAGAAAAATATCGTTTGTTTCTTCTTCGTAGTACGACGAAACAAACGACATGAAAAAATTCAAACGTGTACGAATATTGACAACAATAAGTTCATTTCAGGTCGAATGGTCAGATTGGTGCTCCTAAGGGAAAACTGCTCTTTTCTCTTTTAAATGAGCTAAATCCACATTACTACATTCATTCTACACAGTACTTCCCATTTTTTATTTCAGTATGTTACCAATAGCACTGTTCTCTGCTGCAAAAGTGTGACTTTGAATACTAATAAAAAAAAAGTGTGCGGGGGTGGGGGGGGGGGGTGAATAGTTATATATAACCCCACTAAGAACCCCATAAACTGGAAGAAAACCGATGTTCTCCAAATGCATACACATTTTACAAAAACAACCTCAAATAGATAAAGGCAATGAAACCGCTTACAGTTCCATATGATGGTTTGACTTTCCCATGCTTTTTTCCATTATATATTTTATTTTTATTGTTTCACCTTCATTATGAATACACCAATTGTATGTATGCTTTGTTTTCATACAAAGTAGCTTTATTTACTCTCTTAACTATATAGTGTAATCTTTATGTTTGGTTGTTATTCCATGATCTAAACACGAACGATTTTTTTAAAGAAAATACAGTGAGAATTTAGTTTTACTCATTTTGCATTGTTTAAAATTTATAGCACGAAAGTTTTAGTAGGTTTATTCAGATGACGATTTTTTTTTACAATTTTTTTATCATTATGTCAAAGCGTATATAAATGGCTAAACTATTTGCAAACAGTGGAAATCCCGATCAGACGCCGCGTTCTGCGGCGTCTGATCTGGGTCTGCACTGTTTGCCAATTACCCTTTCACGGGTCTCCCGACTACAATGGGTTAAAGATACGAGTACCTTAATATACAGACATCTAGACCATTAATGATTCTAAGGAACTCAACGAGGCAATACACCAGCGAACACAATATGTCATAGCAACGTCGTTTCTGTCATCGCAAGGTCACTAAGGCCTCATATTGCGGCGACGTTGACACCATATTGGTGTGACGTTTATAAACTTCGTAAACATTTTCTAGGCTTTACTGCCATTATGAATTTATTTCAAAATAGAATGCTGGACATCAGGTTTGAAAACACACCTGTGTGGAGGTCCACCGGAAATAGGTTATTGTGACATAGTCTTTAAATTTTAAGAAATTGGATTTTCGATGTATAATGTCGACTACTGTGTGAAGCATGTGTTGCACCATCTTGGTAACCATATATTTCACGTATAATTTACTGAGTGCTGAGCTGCTAAATATGTAATCAGATAGCCTGTAAATTCTTTCAATAATGTGAAAATTTCACTGGCTTCTTATCAGCTGTTAACCGAAATTCTTCTTGGTACAAACATTATGATTAATATACAGTTCTGCTATTTAAAACTGGATAGACTTCAATTTAGTTTATTTTATACTCAAAATGATATGATGGAGAAACTTCAAAATGAACGTAGCAAATGTACTGTAACATATTTTATATATTGTACCTGGTATATCATTCTATATTTGCAAGTACACTTTACATTACGAAAACACGCCTATTCAAATATATGGAAAATTTCACCTTCAAAAACTGAAAATTTTCAGATAAAAATCTCTGATATTTTTCATATTTCTGCTCAAAACATAGATTGTGGGTACTCGTTAGAACCGCCTCGGCGAGGCGGTTCTAACGAGTACCCACAATCTATGTTTTATGCAGTAATAAGAAAAATAATGTATACCCCTGTAAACCCCAGTTTTACTGTATAAAAGTGGGGTTCAAGGGGGTCAAAATTATATAGGCATGTTTTCGTGATGATCAAATGTTTTAGCATATCATCTTTGCAAACTCATAAACATTTTTTTTCAGAATGTGTCTGCTTCAAAGATTAAATTTGATGTTTATCTGCATATCAATATTTAGACCCTATAAGCCGGAATTTGAAGCAAATATGGGATGTCGGGTGAAAAGAACTAAAATACTCAACATGACGTACTCTGGAAAATGGAGCACAATATCTCCACCCCACATTAGGGAAGCATATAGTTGTGAACAAAACGTGTAGCTGTAAGTCTTGATTGCAAATCATACCAAAAGAAGACGAAATATTCGTAAAATCTTGACCCTTGATGTCCAAATGAATCCTTCTGCAGAAGCTTGTATCGGTCTCCAAAACTATATTATAATGCCAAAGCTTCATATATCATTTGAATTGACCCGAAGCATTCGTTCTATTTGTTTAAAGTTCAAGTGTCTATGTTATCTGTTGTACTGTATGCCGAGAACGCTAGTCTACAATGGATAACGAGCTTATCAGACTAGTCAAGAATTATGGTTACCTACAAAAGCCTACCAGTGAGCTAGATTTCTTCTAAAACTAGAATAATCAGCACGGATTCGTGTTCTATCTGTATCTAATTATTCCAATTCAATATGAATACCGGATTCAATCAGGCTATGAAATCGCAGATCATGCACAATTAGTAATAGACTCTCCGGCCGTTAATGGTCCTAACGAAGACGGGTATTTTTAATGGGCGCCAGATCTCGAAAGTAAAAGGCGGGTAAACGCTATAAACATGCAATAAACGGCACGCATCATATGATTCAACGTAACTTAAGTATGCCAGGAACAGATTTAGGAAGGAACATATTTCCGTCTGAGACACGACTCACGTTTGTGCACTTAAGTAGGGCAGTTAGCAGAAAGAGAGGCACAATTAGTTTACATAGGAATACTTATTTCTGACATTATAATTGCCTAATTTTTTCTAACCTATATGTTATAGGGACAAAAGATAGTTTGTACGGGTTCCAATATAGAAATTTTGCTACCCAAAAAATCGGAAAGATATACAGTTTCTTTTGATATGGGGTGAAAGTTGGACATGCCTGTATATAAAACAACTATATAGCAGATATGCATTTCGCGAAAACAGGCATGTTTCTACGGAGGCCCAATTGATTCTTATCAAATTCCAAGTGTACAAAACCTTGATTATTCAGATTAAGTTCATAGAAAAGACAGACAAAATGCTCAAAACAGAAAGCAGAGTGTATATCTTCTCATGTACATATGCAGCTATAAAGTTAAAAGTGATTCTGATGTTGCTTTCTGCATTCCAGGGAGCGTACCATTTTAAAAGTTTGCATGCAAACTGTATTTCAAATACACCTTCTACTTTTTTCAATGTCATTTATAGTAAGGTCCAAAGAAATGCATTAACACCGAAACAAGTCCGATTTCTGATCCAATATGGCCGCTACGATAAGCTCATAAGAAAACTCTTCTTTTGGAAATTTTACAATACCCTTTTGAATGACACATTTTAAATTCTATCAGACACCTTTCGGGCGTTCGTGCTTATAATGTTCCTATAAGATGTAGTTATATAAGATACAGTTTTATACTTATGTTAGTCTTTATAAAAAAAAACATGTTGTCGGAGTTCTCAGCGAATTTTGTCATGTCCACAATTCTAAAACATTTGTTGGCGGACTACACTCGGTACGAATGTATGAAGACCAAACACAATAAGTCAAGTAATTTCCACAAGCAAAAACGTTCATCAAAATTCCATAAACTACGAGTCGTTGAACTAAACGCGACAAGAATTTAAAACACTCAGTGCGAATTTATATTTAGTCAACAACTGTACAGAATACTCTATTGAGAGTCGGATGCATTTACCTGTCAGTGTATACATCAGCCGTATATCTTTCCGATTGTACGGTTGTGTGATATAAGAAATGATAATCCTCACTAAATAGCTGCAGTAATATTTTTACAGGACAATGTAAGAACCAACGGAATAAATATTACCCTCGACGTCAGGAACAGAATATAATAGAATAGATTTTATTTCAAACTTCTAGTAGGCGTTAAAGCCCATGAAAATGTAACAGGGTTCAATTTTATAGTAAATCATTATTCTTTCTTCCATGGTCCCAGATTTTATCCCTTTCATATTTTTGGAAAAGTCATACTTGTTCTGTCGATTTTGGTCAGTAAGTATTGCTTCGGTATTTAGTTGCACCCCACTTCTCACTTCCGGTATGAGCATCTGTTGATTTCGTTGATTTAGAGTTCAGTTGCAAAGCGGTTCTAGTATCGTCGACATCGTCACTCTTAGAGTAACAGAAAGTATTTTGTTTTTGCCACGTGTTATCTATTATGGTCTCTCCATATTTTGTGGTAATTATTTATTCTTCAGATGGTCTTAAAAAGCCGTATATTGAAATTGAAATACGCGGTTGCAATTTTCTAAATTATAAACTGGTAATTTAGAAAATGGCGGTCAATCTCGTATTCATTCAGCTTGCATGTTTTCTTAACACTTGTTTGTTGTTCAGAGCATGGTTACAGCACAGTGAAGATGTGAGGAAGAAGTATTTCTGAAGATGTGAGGGCTGACAGGTGTACTCGCTAAAGATTCCATAAAATCTGGTAAGTGGCTGTGTTACGGAAAAGCATTCAGTAAAAGCATTCAGAAAAGCGTTCAGTCTGGCATTCTAGCGAACACCGGTTAAGCACCTGTTTTAAGGTATAAAAGATGCGTGGGTGTTCTCTACGCATGAGCAGGATGCTCCTCATCTGTTGAGATTCTAGTAAAGATTCTAGTAACTTGCAAAACATATGTTATTTTGGTAAAGCTCATTTCTATCCCGCAGGTATGGGGTACTATGCTAGACGGGTGGTGAGATAAAAGTCCAGGGAGTGCCATAATCACAAGCCGCAGCCCTTTCCAGACACCAAGAGGAAGAGGAAACAGACAAAACCAAACAAGCGCAAATCGAACAAACGTACGAAAAGCACTAAGCTCTCTCTTCCCCTAACGAGGCAATCCCAATGCTCAAGGACTGTAAAACACTAGAACAAAATAACACCAGGCAAAACTAAAACAATCCATCTAGGAGCTGGTGACTCCAAACAAAAACCTGCATACCTGGATTTGCCTGTTCCAGTTATATAAAGTCTGTTTTGACAGCTGGGGCGGAAGAAATCATTACTATGATTCAACGGCCCAAATGGCGATGCAGCAGCACGTTGTGGAACATGGAAAGCATGACAAGGCACAATAGAAGTCATGGTCATCCACTGCATCCGGGCTTAGTTCCAGATGTCCTGACTTGCCTCTGGATCCAGCTACACTATAATCCAGTTCACAGCGCATGCCATCTTAATCAGCAGCACATATTCACAGCAAGCACATATATGCAAATCATACAAAAGCCCTGTGGCGATGAGCGAGCGGCGAAGCAGCAGGTGAGGAAACACTGGAAGCTGTAGTTGCGGACATGCACACAGGCGGCCTGGTTCTATATGGTCGTTTCCTTAAGAGCGAAGCAGCATGGGGAATTCGGCAGCCGAACTGTGCGACTGAGCAGACCTTCTTTTGGGTCGCACTGCTCACCCCCGTAGCATGGGGAAGGGGCTAGAAAAGGTGCCCGAAACAATTGCCTGCTTCAAAACTCTTGGCTGGTTAACGATCAGCGGGAATCCCACTTAGCGGTCGAACAAGAAAAAAGAAGATGAAGGTGATATCTCTAACCATCGGCACTTGGAATGTGCGCGCCCTAATGGACAATTCTGGTTCTGACAGACCTGAGCGAAGAACAGCTCTAGTTGGTAGAGAACTTGACCGATACAAAGTCGAGATTGCAGCTCTAAGTGAGACTCGCCTTGCAGATGAAGGGCTTTTAAAAGAAGTTGGTGCTGGCTACACTTTCTTCTGGAGTGGACGCAAGAAAGAAGAGCGGCGTGAAGCAGTAGTAGGTTTTGCCATATAATCACATCTTGTCAGCAAGCTCTCAGGACTTCCAAAAGCCATAAATGACCGCCTGAAGAGGCTGAGAGTTTCCTTATCCGGTAAGAGGCATGCGACTATTGTAAGTGCCTATGCACCCACTATGACCAACCCAGATTAGGTCAAAGATAAGGTGATCTGGATTCTGTGATTTCTGCTACACCCCGGACAGACAAACTCATCCTCCTGGGTGACTTCAATGCTACAGTGGGCACAGACCACCAAACCTGGGAAGGAGTGATTGGGACTGAAGGAATAGGAAAGTGCAACAGCAATGAACTCCTCCTTTTAAAGAAGTGTGCAGAGCATGAGCTGCTGATCACTAACACAGTATTCCGCCTGCCATCTCGCAACAAGACGTCAAGGTTACATCCTCGCTCAAAACACTGGCATCTCACTGATTATATCATAGTATGAAGGAAGGACAGATACGATGTCAGAGTGACAAAGACTATGTGTAGTGCAGACTGCTGGACAAAACACAGGCTTGTTGTCAGCAAACTGAACCTGCGCATTTAGCCTGCACGGCGACCACAAGGCAAGAAAGTGCAAAAGAGACTGGGTTTTCCAAGCTGAAACAAGACAGTAAGAGGCAAGCCTTCATCTGCCGATTAGATGCAATGGATCCAGAAGGCAACTTGACAGTCTTCAGAGACACCGGCCACTCTTCAGCAATGGATTCCCTAGGACCAGTATCTCGCAAACACCAAGACTGGTTTGACGAGAATGACGAAGAAATCCAGGGACTCCTTGAAGAGAAACACCAAAAACGCAAGGCATACCTTAGTGATACCAGCTCAGTATCCAATAAGGTGGCATATTGAAATATATGCAAGACATCCAGACTAGGCTCAGAAATATGCAAGACTCCTGGCTGAGCAGTAAGGCTGATGACATCCAGTCCTTTGCAGATAGAAGGGATATGAAGAAGTTGCGCTAAAGACAGTTTATGGTCCCCAGATCTCAGGAACCACCCCTCTTCTCAGCGCAGATGGAACTAGTCTTCTGACTGTCAAAACCAATGCCTTGGTTTAACTAAATGTATTAGCTTCTGAAAAGGAGAGGCTAATGTCAGAAAAAAAAACACAGCAGTAAAGTTTAAAACAATACTATGTAGAAATATCTACGGAGAGCAGCTAGTATCAGAAAAGGAATTGTGAGTGAAAAATAAAAAAAAAAATATACAGAAGTAAAGTTGTGTCATTAATAATTACAGCGTTCAGAAATCACAGTATTAGAGCTTTGAAACTTAGAATTCATTTAAAGGATAGATAGAAATACATACAATAACTATAAAATATGGCATCATATTTATAGAACTAGTGAGGGAAGATGAAAAGTGACAAAAGGCTAGACAGGAAGGACTGGTATATCTGAGGAGGCAAAGAGAACAACATTTCAGGCAGATACAGGAGGAAAGACGCGAAATGCGTATTTACGAACTACCTTCTAAATTAGAAGGGACCTGTGTAAGGGATGAAGGAGCTATGCCTCAGTCCCAAATTCCTGAAACTGCACAATATAGGTTGCAGTTTAATAATCCACCAATTATTATTGGAGTTATGGCCCTTTATCAATGTTGAAAAATAGTTGAAAAAATGGTTTCCGTTCAATATCTTTTCGTCTGGACACCCCAGGTTTACCTTTTTGTTAACCTTTTTTCAAAGTTGTATGTTACCTTTATTCTTCAGCCGATTGCTTTCATATTTGGTAGGGATAAAGAGGACGACACAAGGTGTGTCACATGCAAGAGAGACACTTCTAGCTGACTCCGATTTGGAGTTACCTCCCATAGTTTTTAAATATTGTGCGGCCCATAACTCTAAAACTATTTAAGGTATTTTCATGATACTTCACCATTAGGTAGAGGACATTGAGTAGGCGTGTTGCGTACAAGAAAGACAACTCTAGCTGACTGCGTTCTTGTTATTTCCCATAGTTATAAAATCTTGTGCAGGCCATAACTCAATAACACTTTGAGATAGTTTCTTGATACTTGATCAAGTTGTAGAGGACATTGAATAGGTGTGTCACATACAAGAACAACAACTCTAGCTGACTCCGTTTAGGGAGTTATCTCCCATAGTTGTTAAATCTTGTGCAGCACATAACTCTAAAACCCTATAAATTATTTTCATGATACTTCACCAATAGGTATAGGACATTGAGTAGGAGTTGCGTACAAGAATGACAACTCTAACTGACTGCTATCTGGAGTAATCTCCCATAGTTATGAAATCTTGTGCAGGCCATAACTCAATAACCCTTTGAGATATTATCATGATACTTGATCAAGTTGTAGAGGACATTGAGTAGGTGTGTCACATAACAAGAACCGCAAGTCTGACTCAGTTCTGGAGCTATCTCACATAGTTGTTAAATCTTGTGCAGGCCATATCTCTTCAACCTTTTGAGATATTTTTATGATATTTCATCTAGTTGTAGAGGACATTTAGTAGGCATGTCATATACACAAAAGACAAGTCTTGACTCCATTTTTGAGTTATCTCCCATATTTGTTAAATTTGCTGATGGTCCAGGCATTAACTTCTCTACCAGTTGAGATTTTTTGTTGATAATTAATGCTTAACATTAAGAAGGAGAGTAGCATTTAAAAATTGTAAGTATGGGTTACTCATTACTCCATTTATTTTCAATTATCTCCCTTGTTGTAAAATCTTGTGCAGGTCATAATTCTTTAACCAGTGGAGACATTTTAATGATAGTAAGTAGAGATGCTAAGAACATAAACTAGGTGTGTCACAATATGTAAGGACAAGTCTGACCAACGAAATGTTGGAGTTATCTCCCTTACTTATACTGCGGATGCAGATTTATCAGCAATGCATGCAGCAGGCTTTATTTTTCTCATTATTTTTGGATTCTTTGTTTAAAATCACTTACTAGCGGACACAAAATTGAGTTTCTCAGACAAATGGTTGAACAGTTACAGGCCTTGCAGGCAAGGGGCCTTATATTTTTCATTATGTTTGGATTCTTTGTTGAAAAGCACTTACTAGCGAACACAAAATCCCGTTTCTACGATTACTGGATAGATCATATAGCTGTTAAAGAAAACTAAGACTTGTGCCTGCAGTTAACCACCCATTTTCTAGACCTCTTGAGGTTAGAGAAAAGTCTATACATATTGTAGTTCAGCCAGTATAATAACTACAGTTTTAATGTATATGTTTGTTTGTTGGCTGCGGGGACCAAGTGGGCATGCAAAATTTAATACGAGCTAACTATTATATCTTGCACTCTTAATACATTTCTAACACATGTATCGTAGTGTTTTATAGACCTAATGATAAATGCTCTTATTTAAGTCATAACTGCACTCTTGGACCCTGATGCCAACCAACAAAAATTGCCTAGTCTAATGTTACTAAAGCAACGATATTAGTAAGTTGCCTCCCTTTGGTATCAATGATATCTTTCGAATAGATATATTCATTTTTTCTCCTCTCTTTTTCTGTTTCATGTTTCTTTTATAGTTCTATGTTTCATTTGTGAAGCTTTCTGTTTTGATGAATAAACTTGTAAACGTTCTACGACTTACAGTTTGAGAGTTATAATCTTTGCAGGCAACAGGCCTTATTTTTCTCATTATATTCGGATTCTTTGTTGAAAATCACTTACTATTAAACAAAAAATCCAGTTTCCATGACTTACGGTTGAGAGTTACAATCATTGCAGGCAACGGGCCTTATTTTTCTCATTAGTTTTAGTTTCTTTGTTGAAAAACACAAACTCCAGTTTCCACAACTTATGGTTTTAGAGTTCTGTGTTACTGCACGAGAGGAGCAATTGAAAAGGATGGAAATAGAATTGAATAAGCGACAAACGTGGGCAGAAGTTCAAGAGAAGAAAAAGGTAGAAATAGACCCATATGAGGAGGCACTGGGTCTGAAAGAAAGAGAATGAGCAGAAAAGCTAACTGGCGAATGCAACGAACCATGCATATTAGTACGTGAATTGACCATGCAACGGTACATGCAACTATCAAGTTATGACGAATTTACCTACATTTTAATGGACTTTGAATTGAGGAAAGAAACATAAGGCTATAACTAAGGACAATACAACAGGCGCGACCAACGACATAAGAAATTATGAAAGTACGAAGGCGACCAATAAATACGTAACCCATGACGTGATAAATGATGGTACGGCGGACTTGACCTATGCCACAAACGTTACAGAAATCTAATGAAATTAATGGGTGTCTAATCGGCGAAGCCAAGCTTAATTTATTGGGTTCTAGTTCAATGTCTTGTAATATAAAGTTGCAAACTTATCTAGTTTACTTGTTTTCTTTTGCTGCCAAAGTTTGAACCGGTATTTCACGATCATTAAATAGCGTTTTGTTAAACAATTGATTTCTTCTCCCCAATTCAGCATGCACAAAATCATTCTGTGTTGGTTTGTTAGCCGCCAATAACATTTTACAAAATGTAAGTGCAACACATCAACTGTGTATGACTGCCAGAAGTCCCATACTTCTCTACCATAGTTTAAAATGGACATTATTAACTTATCAAATAATTCAAGTTTATGCTTTGGTGGAATAAATGTAAACCTGTAAAGATATTTATTTAGAGTAAAAATACCTTTCTTCGCTTGCGCTGCAAGAATACTCTGAGCTTCTGCAAACTATCCCCCAGCAGTTTGTTTGTTTGTGTTTGAGATGAGTTTTTTTACTGCCCAGTCAACCCAATGGGGTCATGTCGAGCGCGGTAAATTTACTTAACCACACTTTATCGGACTTGCTTAGTCCTCAATGTGGTTAACCAGTATTGTGCACTTTCTTTCGCCAGAAACCGATAACTGCCCTTCTTGAATCAGCGGAAGGGACAGAATGACCGTAGACACTATTCATGATCTATCGCCACGAAAAAATATTGCCAACCCGGCGGGGGTTGAACCCACAACCTCCTGATCACCAGTCGGACGCGCATCCAACTGAGCCACCGAGTCCGGCATCTCCAAGAAGTAAAATAATTCCTAAATATTTAAAACTTTTAATAATCTCAACGGTTTTCCCCTCATAATGAAAAAATAGGTTTTGGAGTAAAATACTTCCTTTTCTAAACACCGTGACTTTAGTTTTTTTTTGTTTGTTTTTTTTTTTTTTGTTTGTTTGTTTTTGTTTTTGTTTTTTGTTGGGTTTTTTTCACGACGACTTTTGCTTTCCTCTTTCTCCAAAAATTGCCTAATGAATCAAGACTATGCTGTAATTCTTCCGCAGTCTTTGCAACTATTACAATATTATCTGCGTATAATAAAATGGATATTTTAATCATATCAATATCTAGGCCTTCACTTCCCGAGTGAATAAAGTGTTTTTCTATAACAGTTAAAGAATAAGAAAAGCAAGGGAGACAAAAATTCCGATTGCCTTTCTCACTACAATAAAATTCATTCCCCAGTTTATTGCAATGTTTCACTCTTGACTTGAAAGACAAATACATAGACTTAACAATATTAAGAACTTTTCCCCTTAAGCTATATTAAATTATCTTGTAACATAAGTTTTCGCGTACTATATAATCAAAAGCTTTAGTAAAGTCAGCGAATATACAATACGCTTTGTTCCCCTGGTTAAGAAGGTGTGTGTTCAACTCATGTAAGACAGATATATTGTCAGCAGTGTCCATGTCTGGTGAAAAATCGGTTTGTGCTTCAATAAGAGTATAATAATTTCAACCCAATTTGATAAGCGATGGTTATAAATTCTGGTAGATAATTTCCCTAGTACGCTTAACAATGTCATCCCCTTGTATTTTAACATCATGTGCACTACTCTATTTATGGAGTGGTAAAATATAGCCCTTTGGCCAGTCTTCTGGAAAATAACCCATATCATAAATTTTACCAAAAAATCTTTCAAAGTATCGGTATCAAAATTTGTCTCCCATGAATGAAAAATTCATTGATAATTTTGTTATGTTCCCAAGCTTTAATCGATTTCAATTACTTTATTGACTAACTAACCTCAATAGTCAGAAGAAAAATATTCAGCTCATCAAACTCGCCGAATTCACATTGTATGTACCGTTCATTAGAATACAAAATGTCTTCATCAGGCATAAAATATGGTCCTCTGGCTTGTTTACTGCCTTGAAATATTCTTCAAAAGATGACAGTGCCACATTGGCTGGTCTTCTGATTCTTTAAACAAACTCCAATACAATGGAAACAATGGAATCCATTAATCTGTTAAAAACATTTAATTCAGTCATTGATTGGCGACTGCTGTCATCTGGAGTTACATATAATAAATGTACATACAGGTCACTATTTAAAGATAGAACTGATTTACTAAAACTTTTTTCAGAATTTATTATTATTTTTATATAGATTATACCATCCTGATTCTTAAAAACTAGCGTTTCTCCAGTAACATACTTATTCCGAATAAAGACTATTCTACCACCAGAATCAGTTTACTAGATGTCACCCAGAAAAAAAAAAAACATATAGTTTAATTAACTATCATAATAATATTTTTAGGGTAACACACCTAGCAAACTGGGCCTAGTTGTTCAAACCATTGTTAGCTTAATGATCTCGTTAATGACAAACTCATTAACTGTTGTAGCTAAGGTATTTTCAAATACATTGATATTTTTGCTGCAAATTTCAGCAAAAAAAATATCAATGCATTTGCCATATTTCAAGATAGAAACTTTAGGTCACTTTAGCTAACAACTACGTTAAGTTTTGAACAATTGGGCCCAGTATGCTAATCATGCATGCGGTCACTGGTTCTACCCCTCAGGAATGTTGGTGCAAGTTTAACAACGCTGATTCAACAAAACATTAAGTATCCATCGGGATAATATACAATTAATAAATAAAACGGAAGGCAGTGTTTAAGAATCGATACAGTTACCTAATACCTTCCGTTCCAAGATACCAAACAGAAAGAAGGATGCGCTTAAAGTTACGGCACCACAATCAAAGCACTACAATCAGAAAACCAAAAGGACAGTTTCTTTCTAAAACAATATAGGATGAGAGAAATGCGCGCACAAGCACGCACGCATGCACAAAAGCAAATACTGAAAGTAGTTAACTGTTGAGGTTTTATTAGGCCAGACCAGCTACTTTCGGCCGATTATGCCTCAGTAACAAACAATAATGTGTTAAAAAATTTCAAGAATGTGCTGAATGGCCATAAAGGATAAGTAAATATAAACTCTACTAAAGTAAGGGGAGACATATTGCGGCTATAACACGGCTGTAATATTAGTTGTAGTAAAAACAAATAAATTCTAAAAGGAGGACCCTTAAGACTAATAAAGATGCACACAAAAAGAATGAAAAATCTGTGAGAAATGTTTAATGTTTTGGCTCAGAGTAACTAGATTCATCCAAACAGAAATAAAACTGAAGATGCCAAAGTAATTCCACCATCAAGGAGCACAACACTGCGAAAGCACCAAAAGAAGAAGAGATAAAGAACAAAGACCAAACAAACGCCATATATAAAACCACAGACGCAGGAATAAAGGCGAACAGTAACAGAGCATTCGACTTGGAATGATCTGTAGAAAAACAACTGTGGGAGGAGATGTGGCTTAAACCGGATTTAATCAGGTACAATGCCTAATCGGTGACACTCGTATAAATTTTCAAAACATCCATTGATCCAAAGATCAGTGGTCAAAAAGCAAATGTATTCAACCGAGACACTACACTTACATCTGTTACATAAAATATACATACCGGAGTCTTCACCAAAACTCTAGGCATTGCGGTTAAAAGTCGCTTTGAGTGATAAGTGATTAGAAAAACACAGTTTTCTTAAACCAAGAAGTATAGACCTTACAAAATCTAATAAAACACTTTAAGAATAACCTGGTCGTTATATTTACAAATAGGAGCTTGAGATTTTATTAGAAAAGGGTATTGTCCACTCAAAGTCACTGACTAACATATCCAGGCACAACAAACCTACATGTAAAGGTGCGACTCCCCGCATATCCTATGACCGTCTTTTCACAGTTCCTCACACAACAGAGTGGCTTTTGACAGTCTTTACATATGTGGCATTTGTTTTGTTAATATTTGTTCCTCATCTCTCCTTATTTTGGCACCTCGGGAGGGCAGTGCTTCGTGATTATGCCATTTTCTTGGTATTTCCACTTACATATTTGTTCCGCGATATGCGACCGTGAGAAGACAGTTAGACCATTAGTGAGAATATGGAAGTCGCTCTATGTGACCTAGTTAATTAGAATATTTTCCCAAGAAAAGAATTAAAAGGTACACGCACAACGAAGCTCTCTTTCTACATACCTGCACTTTTTGCTTACTCTTAACCCAATTTAATGGGTCAAAAACGATATTCATGTACACACAGCAATTAACGGTCAGACTATAACAGAATCTCGAGACAAAATTAATTGCAAGAGCACACCAGTTGTCTGGGCACGTGTATACCTGGCGATGTTCCCGTCAGATTGATAACTTAAACAAGCATTTGTGTTGCCTGGTCACGTGTCAGACAGTTTTATGACTGGTATTCCAGACGATAATTAGACTTAAGTATAAGAGTACAGCTGCACTTTTTCGCCTTAGGTTCTAAGATTTTATGTCGTTAGAAAAAACATTCAGGTATATTTCATCCCACAAAATTGTTTCACGGATTAAGTAAAATGACTGTCTAATTATGAAATGACTCTGTGTAATAGAATGCATGTGAATTTGCCGTACTTACCCTTATTAGTCGAAAAGGCATATCTGCACAATCAGTGAAGAATGCGACGTCTCATCAGGGTCTATACTATTTCTTACTCATCCACCAATTGTTAAACACGTTAACATGTAGTAAAATGCAATTTAAATGCACGAGTAAAAAGTCCCGAACTTCACTATAGTGAAGTTTTTATTTTCTGGTCCTTTGTGACTTTGAGCCCATTCCAAGAGTTTTGAAAAATTGTAGTAGAGTCACTGATGAGGCATAATTGGCCGTAGTAGCTAGTCTGGTTCAGAAACCTCGACACGTCGGCTGTTTTCATTTTACGAAGTGTGTTCATTGCTCACAAGGATCATTCTTTAAAAATCCATTGTTCAAATTTTAAGACCAGAATGGTATGGAGTTTACAAAAATGTCTGAATATTTAGAATAATTATGGCATCGACTGTTCTGCATATTTAGAAACATACATATTACAATGAAATTAAGAATACATTATAGCAATTTAGTCACTTTAACACCTTAAAGAGATTGACTCCACTCTTGTGTTGACATCAACAAAGGTATGTAACTTGATTTTCATCTGTTCCATACATATATTTGTACATGTTCCTACTACAACGTAAACTACCGGTACCTAGCTAAAATGTATGAACAAAAAATCAGATCAATATTGTTGGAAATAATTAGCTATAGTCAGCATTTCATATTTACATAGGACTTTGAAATTAACTCTAGAAAAGCTATTCTTAGTGTCAGAATATGCATTATGAACAGTAGAAGTTGTATTCTACGCACAGGAGTATGCCTCAAATGTGTAGATTTAAAGACTGATCCGTGTCTGGGCAGAAGGAAAACAGCTTTAAAGAACATGGGCCTTTAATAATAAATATGAAAAAAATCATTGTTTTGTCTTATTTTGGTAGGGTCTGTCTTTAGAAGTACAATAAAAGTTGTAAAAGTCTAAGTGGATATATGCAAGGAGCCTGGTTAAGAATAGCAGTTACAGTTGTGTTACATACGTTACTAGACATGTTAGGTAAATGATGATATCTGTTAACGGCAATTTATATTGGTAGTAAACTATTCACCTATATTGAATCATTGACCATCAGCAGGTACTAGGTTATGTCATTTCTGAAATTGCAATGGGCGTAAAAGATGACAATAAAATACCTTATCGTATCTTGGTGTCAAAATAATCTAGAAATAAATGGTATGTCAGGGTTTTTTTTTTTTTTTTTTTTTTTTTGTTTTTTTGTTTGTTTTTTTTTTGTTTGTTTTTATTATTATTTATATATTTTTGAGGTCCATTATAAAATAACAAAGAGAATGGAAACCGTTAAGCTTAATGTTACTGTGTGTTATATTTTTATTACTTATATCACTAATAAATTATAACAAAGCTTTTGTATAATCTTATATCTATAATGCTTTTCTTATCACCATATAGATTACAAACTAAAGTAATCATTTACTAAATGTGTTTTGGATCAAATTATATTATGTATGACTGACCAAAATGTGTTGTTTTTACATGGTATTTCATAATAAAAAGATTTAATTGAAGCAAACTGTCTCTTAGTCAGCATAAGAAGGTTTATTTTATACACTATGGCAACAGAGAAGTGCCAGAGTGTCATGTTGTGTATTTGGCTGCAGCTTAAAAATGAATTAAAATTGCAGTTTAGTGTTGATATATGAATGATGTTATTATCAGCCTAATTACCACTGCCTTTTTATGTAAACTCAAATAACGAAATAGTTCTCCTTGAATAATTTGTGCCCTCACATGATTTTTTTTTCCACTTTATTCATGCTTTTAATTCGATATTAGGAAAGTATACAGTATTTTCATTAATGGAGCTTTACTAAAGAGATTTCACCTGCAAACACTGTCTACAGGAAACAGTCCCGATATCACAGCTCTTAAACTGACATATAACGTGTATAAGTATTACGTGTGCAATATTTCTGGAAGTCTAGTTGGATTTAAATTTTAGAAAATCAGCTTTATGCATAGAACATAAGCAATGAAGAGTTCATTTCATGCAAGTATGCATGAAAAGCGAATATTTCTGTACTTGTTATAGGGTACATTTTACCATTTTAATGATAAAATCATTAATCGGATACACCAAAAGAAGATTGGCGAGAGATTTCTTTTACTAAATTCACCAAACTATAAAGGTATCTGGGAAACAATTTACTATGTTTATTAATAAAAGAATTATAGAGCTATTTCCCTTCACCTTTATATACAAAGTATCAACAGCCATTTTACACAATGTAGATAAAGTATCACTCAAAAAGTAACGCATATAACATTCTGACGTTTAAAATGCATTTATTCAAAGTATCTGTAATGCATTTAACCAATTATAATAGTTAAATACATTGTACTAAATGCAACCACAGCAAATAACATATTGAGAAGTTTGAAATTACGATACTTTTAAGGAATGAAGTTTAGTCTGTTTGAAAGTAACTATCGTTCCTTATGCCATGTGCTTAGTCAAGCATTTTTTTTTTTTTTTTTTTTTTTTTTTTTTTTCTTCTTCTTCTTCTTCTTTTTGCGATGTACAGACGAGAACAAATAGTGTTTATCTATTGTAAAATAGCTTTAGATAAAATTTCTAGTCACAGACTGGTCATAATCATCCAAAACGTTGTATCAGGAAACATATATATGAGGGTTATGACTTTTAGTAACGTATGTAACAGTTATAAAACAAGTCATTGACAGCTCAACATATTGAAATACATGTCTCTATAAGCCCACATGTATTGGTAGCAAATAACATGCTAGTAAGTAAGAAAATAGATACTTTAATATTTACACCAAATTAGTTTTATTGTTTTGAGGGTAACGTTGGTAACATGGCTGTTACACGCAAACGCCTCAATCGCCAGACGGCAAACATGTGTAATTTTGGTTCTGATACAATGATGTTTCAGAAAATTACATACATATACATCGCCAACCGCACCCCCCCCTAACTCCCTCCACCCCCCCCCCCCCCCCCCAACAAACACACACACACCCCACGCACGCCCAGTAATTTATTACTGGCCGTTCTTTATTGTGTGGTACTTTTTGTTAAATGTTCTGTTGTCTTTCTTTTTTTTTTTTTTTTTTTTTTTTTTTAATTTTTATGTTGAAAACTTGATGTAGATCTTTATGTATCAGTTCTTGAGTTCACTTATTATGCCCTCGCACAACGAAGTAGCAAGGGGATATTGAATTGCCCCATTCGTTCGTACGTATGGTCACCTTTTATCATTGCTGTAGCGCCTATTTTCTTTTCTTTTTTTTATGATATATTTATTGATGGATTTTTATATGTCTTCATACAAATTTTGGTTATTATAATATCTCGAGTCAATCTGTTTTTCAGAGTCATGTGCTCAAGGACAAGGTCACTGTGACTATTTTTAGAAAAATTGTCATCTCTCTAGCGCCTACATTTACTGATAAATTTTAATTTAATTTCACATAAATGTTGGGTATATTAATATCTCGAGCAAGTTCGACGTTTAGGGTCCTGGGCTCAAGGTCAAGTCACTCTTGCTGTATTTAGAAAAACTTTGTCATCGCTCTAGCGCCTACATTTACTGATGGGTTTTAATGTAACTTCATACAAATGTTGGGTATGATAATATCTCGAGCAAGTTAGACTTTCAAGGTCCTGGGCTCAAGGTCAGTCAAGGGCACTGTGGCTATTTTTTGAAAAAAACTATGTCATCTCTCTAGTGCCTTTATTTACAAATGGATTTTAATAAAACTTCACACAAATGTTGGGTATGATCATATCTCGAGCAAATTCAACTTAAAATGTTGGGTATGATAATATGTCGAGCAAGTTCAACTTTCACGGTGCTTGGCTCAAGGTCAATGTCACTGTGGTTATTTTTAGAAAAAAAACATTATCCTAGCTCTAGCACCTACATTTGTCAAAGTATTTTAATATAATTGTTGGGTATTATAACATCTCACGCAAGGTCGATTTTCATGGTGCTGGGCTTAAGGTCAAGGTCACTGTGACTATTTTTAGAAAAAATTGTCATCACTCTAGTGCATACATTTATCAATGGATTTTAATATAACTTCACATAAATGTTGAGTATGATTATATCTCCAGGAAGTTAACTTTCAGGTTGCTGGGCTTAAGGTCAAGACAACTATGGCTATATTTAAAACTTCGCTCTAGCCCCTGTATTTATTAATTGGTATTAATATATACTGTCACTTAATTGAAGGGTAATATAATATCTCGAGCAAGTTCAACTTTCACGTTGCTGGGCTCAAGGTCAAGGTAACTGTGGAACTTTGTCATCCCTCTAGCCCCTGCACTTATCAATGGATTTTAATATAGCTTCACACATTTGTGGGTATAATAATATCTCGAGCAAGTCCGACTTTCAGGGCCCTGGGCTCAAGGTCAAGGTTGACAAGACTGGTATATTTTCTATCCTGTGAGATCTAACCCTCCAAACCTGAAAATCTGATTGTTTACAATACGGTATCTTAATGTCAAGTTCATATATGACCTTTAAAATTAAAGTCACAGGTTTTTGTTCTTTATTCACATAATTATTATATTCCCCAGTTCAGTATTTGCCCACAAAAAGTAGTCTTGTGCGAGGGGATTTGTATCGCCTGTGATGCCTTCTTTTCTTTACATATTGGAATAGCATTATACCATCATACACGAATTACGTAAGAAGATAGTTTTATGAACATGAGTCAATTTCCACAACATTCCACCCACTTCTATTTTTTTTTTTTTTTTTTTTTTTTTGATTTGGGTTTTACGGCCCTTTCAAGAATATTTCACTTATATCGAGCCGACCGTTCATCGAAGGTGGGCGAAAACCGGAGTACCCGGAGAAAAACCACCTGACCATCCGTAAGCAGAACTTGGCTTTCCCACATATGACCCCACCCACTTCTATAATTTCACAGCTAAGATACCATAATTTGACAAATTTATATCGATACGTTATTTTAATTGCGTTCACTCTTTAAATAGAAACTTATTAAGAGTACAAGCTGGCGATATTTGTAGCCTTAATACAATGTAATTATATTTCTTGGCCCATTCTTCCTTTATTTTATCTCTCTTGACAATCAGAAAATGTCAAAAACAGGCATTACGGTGACAATTCTAGACATATACCAGGATTGTTCCAGCATGTAAATAGTATAACGTGTACTTTACCATGCAATCAACGTAAAAACAAAACAAAAAAGCTTAGCTTTGCTTATTTGTTCGTTTTAGTATATTAGTTGGAGTTTTACGGCCCGGTTAACCTATTCAGTTAAGCTATTCACACTTTTCCTGGGCAGGCAGTCATCTAAGCGAGTAAACCAGTTGTTTGTGCACATACGTTCGCCCGTCATTACGAAAACATGCCTATTTAAATATACTCAAAATGTTTACGACCAAAAAAAACGAAAATTTTCAGATAAAAAATTCTGTTATTTTTTTCACATTTTTGCTCAAAACATAGATTGTGGGTACTCGTTAGAACCGCCTCGATGAGGCGGTTCTAACGAGTGCCCACAATCTATATTTTGAGCAGAAATAAGAAAAATAATGTATACCCCTGTAAACCCCAGTTTTACTATATAAAAGTGGGGTTTACGGGGGTCAAAATTATATAGGCATGTTTTCGTGATGGTAATTGACAACCGCCCTTCTTGAATTAATGGATCGAAAAAGGGGTCTACTCTAAAACGTTAAGAATTGCTGGCGTATTACGACTGATAGCGAGCTATTAATAAAGATACCAAGAAAAGGCCAAAATTACCAAGTAGAGCCTTTCCGGGGCATCAAAAGAAAAGATGAGAAACAAACAATTGCAAATCTCATCGGCATACATGTGGTTGCAAGAATCGACATGTGAACAGTATACTGTCGCAGAATAAATGCCCTGGAAAGATCGGCAGCGACGGCCACTGGAGAGAGGTTGAGGTGGGGCTTTTTAACATCAGGAAAATATACCTATATAATTTTGACCCCTTAAACCCCACTTTTGTATAATAAAACTTGGGTTAACAAGGGTGGGCATTATGTTTTCTGATTTTTGCTCAAGAACATAGATCGTGGATACTTGTAAGAACCACCTCGTCGAGGCGATTCTAACGAGTACCCATAATCTATATTTTGAGCAGAAATATGAAAATATCAGACTTTTTTATCTGAATTTTTTTATTTTATGGCGGTAAAAGTTTCAGTGAATTTGAATAGGCGTGTTTTCGTTATGAACTAGTTCTACTCAAATTCGCCCTTAATTCACATACAGCTTAAAAAAATACAAATATGCGTTCGGTCGGTCCACCGTACAGTATACCTGGAATTAAACAAAATAGACCGTTCAATGACAATTTGAAAGCAGAACGCAAAAATAAAATACGTTAGACCGCGATGGGCCGAACACAGGTGTCAGCCTTCTGAAACAAACTGAGACAAGAGATGTTATCCAGTCTGCGGCCCGACTCATCGTCGTGCAATTAAAGATGGAATTAAAGTTCCCAACCACAAGTGGGTTAAAACCATGCATTCAATGTGCTGTGCATTACTGTTATACTTTATCTTTTTGTAGACATTGAAAATCTTTTTAATGATTCCGTAAAATCAGTTTTACCAATAATCGTTCAGAATTTATAGACTTAGTAGCCGCCATAAAATTCGAGATCCGATACACTTTTCTGTAGACGTGTTTTTTTCAAGCCAACATTATATTCGGAAAGTCAATCAGAAAAAAAGAAAATAGTTTTCAAGGCAACTTTATGTAAGCCAGCACATAAGAAAAAGGATACTTAGTACAAAGGCGACTAACAAAGGCTCTAGCGAACATCATCACGAGAACATGCCTATATAATGTTGATCCCCTTTAACCCCACTTTTATATAGTAAAACTGGGGTTTACAGGGGTATACATTATTTTCTTATTACTGCTCAAAAACATAAATTGTGGGTACTCGTTAGAACCGCCTCGCCAAGGCGGTTCTAACGAGTAGCCACAATCTATGTTTTGATATGAAAAATATCAGAATTTTTATCTGAAAATTTTCATTTTTATTGTGGTAAATCTTCAATATATTTGAATAGGCTTGTTTTCGTAACGCTTCGCATGCTTATTTGGGTTTTCGCTGTGCGCACTTATAAGAAGGTACGTTTTCTCACGTTACTGTTCTTATGTTCTCATAAAGTGTCTGTTGTTTCCTCAGCATTAAATATCAAGACAAATAGGAAACAAAACACAGTGTTGACCTGAATATTTTGAAAATGGAATGAGAAACAAGATAAAATGACAGCAAAATTGCGCCATTTAATGCTACATCTATTTCAGTACTGAAATCTTTGAATTAGTTGCAATCTTAATGATGTGCATTTTGAGACTAATGGAATCTCAATAGCTTCCATATGACAGTTTACTAGAATGTCGCAATTTGAAAGTCGTTGACTCGTAGACTATTACGTGAAAATAAATATCCCAAGAGAACAATTTCTATCTTGAAAATGATCAAAACAATCCCAACTAAAGTATTATGAAAAGGGATAGCGCAACCACAAATCAATTTTCGAATGATTAAGAAAGTAAGGACCAGCTGATATTAAAAAATCTTGGAATCCCGATTTTCGCGGACATAGTAAAAACAAAACACATGCAAAATATCCACTTGTATAGTATTAAAACATGACACAGCCTGGTATTTGCTTGATCGTGGTCTAGTGCATTCGGTGGTGCACATCTGCGCCACATCATCAGAAAAAAAAAATGTTTACGGGAGTATGTAGAAATGAAAGGCTGAATCAAAATGCACATCCACACGGTCAGATCATTCCTCCGTTTGCAAAACTTTGGATAGCCCAGCAGCAAATTCTACGATCCGAATGCGAAGATGCGCAGGCTAAATCGAATTCAAAGATGTGCAGGCTGAATAGATCACTAGCCATTCGGATATACTCACAATACATTTTTTTTACTTTTGTTCAGGAAATAGGCTTTGACATTTCAAACAAATTGTCTCCTAAGGGGACAATAAGTACGAAATATCTAGCTTATTATGACATTTCTTGCAAATTATCACCTAATGAGACAATTTGCATGAAACGTCAAAGCCTATTATCTGGGAAAATATGAAAAATGTTATCAATTTACCGCCTACTGAATTAGTCCAGAGAGTGATAATGGTTAATAATCAGGGCCCGAGTTTACGATCATTGCTCAGGGTTCAGGTCTACCTTAACTTAAGGTCCGAACTTTTATGATATATAATAAGACATTCAAAGTCAATTAAAATGTAAATTTAGTAGACGATATCGAACTGTACTTATTATTTTCATCGTCGAAAACCAGCTTTCATGTGAAAGTGTAAAACGTGCTTTGCAAATCTCGATCCTCAAAGTCAGGTTTGACCTCAACTTGAGGAACGATTGTAAACGCGTTCCCTTATCTGAAATATTGCGTCTTCGTTCCGTCCCGTACACGTGTTAACCCTAGTCCTACTGAACCCGGAAATACCCTGCCTTAGCAAACAGTGTAGATCGAGATCAGTTGGCTTCTGAAGAAGCCAACTGATCTGGATCTGCACTGTTTGCCATTTTGTATGTGAATGTATAGCGAAAATCCGGGTCAAGTAATCTGATTGGCTGAAAATTAGAAGTGGGCGTGGCAATTTAATCTATTCAGCGGGACAAGGATTCAGATGAATTGATACACCTGGGCTGTATACAGAAGTGTAAATTACTCGTGATTGTTTTGCCCTGGACCATTGCTCCTGGTGGGACTCATTAGGTACAGGGAAAGCTATCACTTTTGCACTTCTGAACGCAGCCCTGGAAATTAAGTCGCCATTTTTGTATAAGGGAGTAGCTTATATAACTTCCTATTTGCATTCCTGCACATTTAACACCTTCTGAAAAGGGATCTGCTCTATAAGGAAAGAATTTGCTTCCTGATAGGGTAGACCCCTTTTCAGAAGGGAACAAAAAAATTTCGACGGAGTTACTTCCCCTGAAAGTGTATCTATTCCACTTAGAATTTAGCACTTCGTAGGTTTATTCATCCGGTGAAAATCAGTGTTAGTTTTCTTATTTTTTTATAGAAAATATTGGCTAGATATTTCATTTAAATTGTCATCGAATTGATAGAAATATCGTCTTTTTTCTCGTGAAATATAAGGAAAATATTTTGAAAATTTGTCTGCATTTATTTGCAGCTAGCAAATTAAACCTTAATCGTTCAACCTCGGAACTTCTCTAATGTGCTTCCGTAATGTTAAACTTTTTCAACGGGTGGTTTATAAACAAAAAGTTGTTTCACAACATATACTCGAGCTACTCAAAATTGCAATTTTTTCGTTCACTTATTACAATGTAGGAAATGGAATAATCTATCAATTAAGAGTATGAATAGCGACTTTGTCAATTCTTTTAAGTGCTGCCTGACAGAAGGAAACATCACTGCGCTCAATGTCTTTAGAAACATTTGTTTTCAGGCCATTCACACCATTCTGGGTACTAAATGTAGTTCCCTGAAAACGACTTATATCTTAACCCTTAAACTGCCAATCACAACAATTGTCGTCTGCTTTGTCGTCCGCTTGTGATTTTCAAAGCCATTTTTGCAAACAGTGTAGACCCAGATCAGACTGCTCCACTAGGAGCAGTCTTATCAGGGTCCACACTGTTTGCCTGTATGCAAAAATTGGTTTGAAAAGTTTGCAAGAATATTCAGCAGACGACATAAACAGACAACATTTTCAGATGCAGGTTTTCTTGGCGTTTTAACCCTTGTCATGCTGAATAAAAATAAGATGCCACACCCATTTCTAATTTTCAGCCAATCAGATTACTTGATCCAGATTGTTGATATAAATTCACATACTTAATGGCAAACAGCGCAGATCCAGATCATTTGGTTTCTGAAGAAGCCAACTGATCTGGATCTACTCTGTTTGCAAAGGCAGGGTATATCCGGGTTCAGCAGGACTAGGGTTAAGAGTTAACTGAATCAGCGAACCACCTCTGTACAAATGTGAAACCATTCTAATCTGTCTATATTACATATAGTTTCTCAAATTACGGCACTTTATGCATATAGTTTCTCAATGTACATCATTAACACTTCAGATTTTTTTTTTCTTTTTTTTTTTTTTTTTTTTTTTTTTTTTGTGGGGAGTGGGGTGAGGGGTTGGTTTACGGCCCTTTCAAGAATATTCCACTTATATCGAGCCGGTCGTTCATCAAAGGTGGGCGAAAACCGGAGAAACCGGGAAAAAACACCTGACCATCCGTAAGCAGAACTTGGCTTTCCCACATGTGACCCTAGCGAGGCTCGAACCACAGCGGTGAGAAACCTAATAGATTAAGAGTCAACACTCCCATCCACTAGGCTACGGGGGGCCGCTCTTCTGACTTTATTATGGGGGCAGCACATTCCCTACATAGCAAAATATTTCTGTATTTAAAATAGAAATTTTATATAAATTGCCACAATGGCGAGGCACACTCTTCCCGAGGCATCGAAAGAAGAATTGCAGAGGATGATACAATGATAATACAAACGCCATACAGTGAATCCTCGTTACAACGACTGAGTTTGTTCCCAAAGATGTTGCCATTAAAATGAATTGTCTGTTATAAAGAATCTTTAATGGACAGAACGATATGTAAAAGGACTTTGTTGTATTCATATTTCCTCATAGAACATATGTTTCCGATATTTGTTAGAATCGCCTCAGTGAGGCGATTCTAACAAATATCCAAAGCATATGTTTTAATACAATATTCTTGCGTAATTTCTCATTAACTGTCACGTGTTGAGCGAAGGTTTTGTGATATTCAAAATTGTCATTATAACGAAATATAAGTGCCGGTAATAAGAGGGTTGTCTGACACGGACGTACGAAAAAAAACATAACCGCAAAGAGGAACCGTAGAAAAAACTTCTGGGTCGTGGAGGAGGGTTAATTAATGGTTAATCAAGCCATTTTTACTCGCGCGAAACGTTTCCTTTAATTCTGATGAGTAGGCAAGATGTGTGGACTGTGTTTCTTGCTGTTGTAAAGAATCCTTAAGAATCCTTAATGGGCAGAATGTTTCGACTGGGTATACTACATGCCATGGAAACAGCGCGCCACATTTCACAGAATTTACCGTATATGCACTCAATATTTGGACGCCTTAATTTTTTATCATATTCATCCTTAAATTTGAAAAGAGCTATTTTAACACCTGCAGATGTGTCAAAACTACAGCTGGAGAGGTGGAAAACAGTGAAGGTCCTGAACGGACGCCGGGCTCTACGGCGTCTGATCTAGGTCTATAATGTTTGCTCAGTCTTGTCTGATCGAATACTTCCGGTAACAAATACGGTCTCATTTCATATGATTACAAAATAAATAAATAAATTAATTAAAATAAAGAAGGGCGGATGCGCTGATATAGTCTTCCATGTCAATGGATCAGCACTGATCAGACACCGCTAAAGTTTCTTTGATCTGCAAAGTGAGAAAATGTAACTACGGACATGTATGTCCAGTAAAGACTTAGATCAGCCTGTTCTCTCAAGTCAGTCCTCACTGTCAAATTAAAGGAACCTTGGATATTTGGCTGTCCAAACAGCGACAAGCGAAGACTGATCGGACTGCGCGGATGCGCAGGCTGATCTGAGTCTTCGCTATGCGCTTCTGCCTGAAGGTATATTTTCTCAAATTGCGGCTCCTTTGTAGGGTCACATATGGACATTTTCATTTTTCAAAGCAGATTAGCATCAGTTCTTTTTTCCGGTTCCAAACCAAAACACTTATGTCTGTAATTGAAAAATATAATGTTGGTACTTCTATCTTATTGAGATTTAGAAATGAAACCCATCTCTCTCTCTCTCTCTCTCTCTCTCTCTCTCTCTCTCTCTCTCTCTCTCTCTCTCTCTCTGATGAAAACATATATTGAGGAATCATGGGTGTTCATTAGAATTGCGAATAGCTTTTTTTTTTGTTTCAAATTTAAATCGATTAATGTTTTTATATTATTCATCTTTATGGTATTATATTGATTCGTTCGCACTATGAATTAAGAAAAATAAAATCCAAAAGGATCGCCTTTGGTAACAAAGAACACATAAAATCACGAAAATCAGTTTTTGCCAGGATCATCTATTCTTTTAACGAGTACCCACAATCTATGTTTTTGAGCAGAAATAAAAACAGATAATGTATACCCCTGTAAACCCCGGTTTTACTATATAAAAGTGGGGTTTAAGGGGGTCAAAATTATATAGGCACGTTTTCGTGATGATACCGGCGTGGCCCCGATGACTTTTTATTTAATGCCCCGCCCCACCCACCCCCCTCCCACACACACACACACCCTCAAGTGCACTCGTGGTGACTTCTATTCAAGTGTCGTTACCAGCCATTTGTAAAGATTCTGTACA